>SJYC01035980.1:0-32987 GCA_006408675.1 Madoqua kirkii
CCTTTCTTTGGGATTGGGATGAAAACTGACCTTTTCCAGTCCTGTGGCCACTGCTGAGTTTTCCAAATTTGCTGGCATATTGAGTGCAGCACTTTCACAGCATCATCTTTCAGGATTTAAATGGCTCCACTGGAATTCCATCACCTCCAGTAGCTTTGTTCGTAGTGATGCTTTCTAAGGCCCACTTGATTTCACATTCCAGGATGTCTGGCTCTAGGTGAGTGATCACACCATCGTGATTATCCGGGTCATGAAGATCCTTTTTGTACAGTTCTTCGGTGTATTCTTGCCACCTTTTCTTAATATCTTCTGCTTCTGTTAGGTCCATACCATTTCTGTCCTTTATCGAGCCCATCTTTGCATGAAATGTTCCCTTGGTATCTCTAATTTTCTTGAAGAGATCTCTAGTCTTTCTCATTCTGTTGTTTTCCTCTATTTCTTTGCATTGATCACTGAGGAAGGCTTTCTTATCTCTCCTTGCTATTCTTTGGAACTCTGAATTCGGCTTACTGACCGCGTATTCCCACCTCCCCACTCATTTGTTATCTAAGGAATGGAAAACCGTGTAGTTGGGGGGAGGCATGGAGACAGGGGTCAGTCCAGTCGATAGCAGCTTCTGATGAAAGGCATCTCGGTGCCGGAGGAACATTTCACATGCTCTGGTAAAAACCAAACGAACTTAAAAGTATGAACGGAAGCGGGGAATCCACCTGTGGCTCAGAGCTCTGTGCACCTGGTGTGTCCCCACTTCTGGACAGTGAAGGGGACCTATTTGTTATCCTTTGGCCATTGGTCCTGTCGCTAGGAAACAATTTGTAACACTTGAATCAACAAGTCACCTCCAACACTGCATTTTTTTCCAAAATGTGTTATTCCACGGTCTTGTCATCAGCCAGCCCTCAATCCTCAGTCAGCACTATGAACAGGACCTCACTGGGAGCAGGACGAGTCCACCATTTGTTAACTGAGTAACTAGGGTGAATTACCCTTTAATTCTTACATTTCTCATCCACAAATGAAGGATAAAAAAGCTATTTGCAGCATTGTTGTGAGGGGTAAAATTATAAAAATGGAACCTGGCATGTATTAAGTACTCAAAAAAAAAAAAAAGGCAACTAGTATTACTACATTCCAAGTTCCACACCAGGAGGTGGAAATTGCATATGATAGATGGTTTCTGTGCTCTAAAATAGGGCCCCCAACCTCTGGGATCTGATGCCTGATGATTTGAGGTGAGCTGCTGTAATAATCAAGTGTACAGTAAATGTAATGTGCTCGAATCATCCTGAAACCACCTCCCCACCCCTCTCCAGTTCACGGAAAAGTTGCCTTCCATGAAAGCAATCCCTGGTGCCAAAAAAGTTGGGTCCTGCTGTTCTGAAGGGTTTGTAATGGAATCAGGCAGCAAAGGAGAGCTGCCTAAAAAAGACCAGTATGAGGCCCACTCGTTCAAGCCCCAAAGATTTCACTGCCAACTATGTATATGAAGGATTAGGGGATCACAGAGACACAGTCCCTCCTTCCAAGGAGCTTAAATTCTAGCAGGAATACAGTGTGGAAAAACTGTATACAGTACAATTTTGGGTGGCTCAGACAGTAAAGAATTTGCCTGCAATGCAGGAGACCCGGGTTTAATCCATGGGTCAAGAAGATCCCCTGGAGAAGGGAATGACAACTCACTCCAGGATTCTTGCCTGGACAATTCCATGGACAGAGGAGCCTAGCAGGCTACAGTCCATGGGGTTGCAAAGAGTTAGACATGACTGAGCGACTAACACTTTCATAAGAATTTCTAACAAATTCCATAAAAGGGAATAAGGGGAGAAAATGTTTAGCTACGACTTGACTGAGGAGGCAGCATTTTAGAAAACTTGAAAGATCACTAAGCACACCCCAGAAATGTACCCACGAGCTGTGTGACTTTGGCCACGTCTCTGCTCTGAGCCTCGGTTTCCTCATCGACAGATAAAGCAGAGATGATGATGATAATATCCGCTTCATAGTGTTATTGTGGAATGAAGTCCAGCAATACAGAAGGAGCTCCCAGCTCAGCCTAGACCACAGCAAGTCGATCAATGTCAGCCCGCCACCAGAATTAGGAGACGGGCCATTCTAGACCCTAAGGCCGGCAGGTGGTAGGTCATTGCCTGTTTAAGTATAGAAGAGAGGGAAAAAGAAAAGGGAAAGATGAAAGGGCGGCAGGAGCACCGAGAAAAGAGCCCGTCCAGCGTGGGGCCTGGAGGGACTCTTCAAAATGCTGGGCCACGCAGAGCGAGGGTGGAGGGGTGGGCTGAGGAGCAAGACGAGGCTGAAGCCGGATCACGGCATCCGCCCTGCAAACCATGGGGCAGTCTGACCGGTTAATTTACGAAGAGCTCCCTGGCCATTCAGTGGAAGAACGATGGAGAGAAATAAGGCTAATCGCAGGGAATCCCGTGAGACTTCTGCAGTGATTTAAATAGCAGGTAAGTCATGGACTGGGACAAAGATGCCAGTGGCGAGGGTGGATGTGAGCATATGGACAGCCACAGGAGCCCTTGAGGAGGTGGAAACGACGTGAGGATTGGGAAGGAGCACCAGTTTAGGACAGTTCTGCCTCTGAGTTTCTCTCCTGGGTCACTGGATGGATGTCGATTTTGCCTAGAGAGAAAACTCACAATGTCTTTGTACCCAGTTATATGTAAAGAAAAGGTTTATCTAAGAATCATAGACCATTCCTTTGGATCATGAGATGCCTGCCACTGAGCGTGATGACAAGAATACAGCACTGTAATTGCCCAGGGTCCTCGTTTCAGGGCTAATTAATCACAAGTGTCAGTCACCTTAAATGCTTATCTTAAAAGTTTTCCTGTTACCCAGAAAAGATTGTTGTTGTTGTTGTTTTCTTAAAACATGTAATTTAAGAACCCTGGGGTCTTGACTCAGCATCATATTGTTTCTTTGTACAGAGTTTTATAGGAAAACTTGTTAGAACTATTGAATGTAGCCTTGACTGAAAGAATCTATTTATACCTCTGCTTGAGGGAACAGCGAACAGAATCCCCACAGGGCCCAGTGGTAAGGACGGACCCGTAATACCATAAATCAGAACCTCCCTAATGTTCAGGATAGAAATAAAGACAATGCATGAGCTGGAAAGCAAAACAGAATTTATGAAAGTACTAAATTACTTCCTAACCTAGACTGTGCATAAGTCTTCCAACTTAGAATGAGAAGAAAATTGAAAATAGAACTTCAGTAAGTTAACTGTAGCACAAGACATCTATAAAAACTTATGAAAACCATTGTTTAGTGAATAGGTATAGATCCTTAAGTATGAAATAAAAACGCTTGAAAAATAAACATTCAGGCTTAAGAGAATGAGGGCTCTAGGGGTGGGGTCATGACAGGATTGTGGGACCCTCATCTGACACCTGCTTCCGGTTTCGTTTTCGACTCACAATTTCTTCTTGAGAAGGTTGATAAAGACCCCAGGGGTCAAATGTGACAGAAGAGTTATATGGACGAGCAGCAGACTTTGTGTTGTGATTATGACTTGACATGGGACCCCATAGAGGTTTTATTAAAACTACAAAATGAGCATTCATATCATGTTCTCATTATTTGCTCATTAAGAGTTCATCAACTCTCTAGTTTATTTGCTAAGCGAGGATTATCATCTAAATTGTTGATTAGTTCTGTTTGAATCTCATTCAGGAGTTGACTGAAGGCCTAGTACTCAGGTGTTGCTCAGTCCTAGCGTGGTGAGTAAAAACACAGTCTCTGCTTTTGTGGAGCTCACAGTTTGTTAGGGAGACAGCTACATACATAAGCGAAAGCTATGTCGTTTGTTTAATCGCTCAGTCGTGTCCAGCCCTTTTGCGACCCTGTGGACTGCAGCCCACCAGGCTCCTCTGTCTGTGGGATTTCCAGGCAAGAATACTGGAGTGAGTTGCTATGCCCTCGCATGGAGGAAGTGGGTTGTCATTCTCTTCTCCAGGGGATCTTCCTGACCCAGGGCTGGAACTTGAGTCTCCTGCATTGCAGGCAGATTCTTTACTGTCTGAGCAATCAAGTGAAAACTATATACATAAGTGAATTTTAAAAGATACCTCTAAAAATAAGCACATAATACCAATCTTCGTAAGACAATGAAAAGAAAGAATTAAGTATGTGAGAGAAAAAAGGTTCTTATTTAGATCTGTCCATGAGGAAATGACATTCTGAGAAAGTAATAAAAGATTGAGTTGGAAAACTTAAGAGTTATGCAGGCAGTCTTGGAGGAGGGTTTTCTAGGGGAGGGAACAGTATTATAAAGGCCCTGGGACAGAAAGCATTCTAGGGACAGACAGGAACAGATTTGGGAATGGGGCCAGATAATAAAGGGCTGGCCAGGTTAAGGAATTTGAACTTCATTCTGTGTGAAAAGGGAAGCCATTGAATGGTTTCAAAGTGAAGAAAGACCATGATTGGATTTATAACCTTTACCACTTGATTGCAATTTTATTTTAAAAACATATTTTTCAGCAGTTAAGTGACATTGCAAAGACCCGTAGGTGAAGTCATTTGTGTTATAAGTCAGATTGTGTTCCTGTAGGAACTTCCTACATCTCTTTCATCATCTCACAAAACAGCTGGTGTGATCCTGGACACACTCCTCAGCATTATATTAGCCCTTACTAAATTTACATTTTTGGACTAAGCACTACACATAGTATGTAAATAGTCGAAATTGGTAAGAAAAATAACCTAATGGAGAAAGATATGAAATGATAAAAAAATAATTCAAAAAATATTAAATTCAATAATATCTGGGGAAAATGTAAAGCAAACAATGATAAGGTATGATTTTTTACCTAGCCAACTGGTAAAAATTTTTGCTTGGTGTAGCAAGTGTTGACAAGGGTCTAGACCACACACACTCTTATCCTGTGCCAGTAGACACGTAACAACCTCTACAGTTTCTCCAGAGGTCATTACCAGCATCTGCTAAAATTTGAAATGCCTGTAACCTATAACCCAGAAATCCCACTCCCAGCATAGACCCCAGTGTTACAGTCAGACATTGGCACAAGCCACATGTATGATGCTATTCAACACAGTATTGTAATATCAAAAATGTATGTGACCCCCTAAGGGAATGGAATGATCAAATTATACACATCTATGTTATGGACTACTTGGCAACAGTTAAAAATTATGAGTCAGCTCTGTATTTCTAACATGGCTAGACTGTGCAAGGGAGTAAAGAAACCAAGCCGTACTGCGCGATGCGTGCAGCCGGTACAGTTCCAGGCACGTTAACGCACGCAATAAATAGACACATATATGGTTTTAACAGGTGCATGTGTCGGTAAAACCACAGAAAATAGTTCTGGCAGGGACTTTCTTTTATATTTAATATCCAAATTTTTATAAAATACATCCGGTGCCCCCGGGGCTCCCACTGACCTCTGCTGATGATACAAATGACACAGTTTACTTTTTGCAAGCTATACGCGGTTGCAGTTCTATCACTTGTTAGATTAAAAAAAATTTCCATCGTGATGAAAAGTGTAATTGTGAATAATACATTTAATGGCAGACCTCCATTCAAAGAAACCATTAGAGTTGTTAAATATAGCTACAAGCTTTTTCCAGTTTTAAAATTATAATTAAGGATGTATCCCTTGCTGTTTACTCTGTCTACAGTTACATTCCACGTTGAAAATAGTCGTGGTTGCATCTTTGATGCAATTTTTAACTTTCTATAATGTAAAAAGTGAAATATATCAGAGTAGAAATTAACTGAGATTCCCAGAGAGACAGAAATAAAGAGAGCTCCCAGCCATGGGAATGGGAAATAGAGGAGGCCTGGGCGAAAGGGGCAGGTCTGGCGCTTAGTCGTCAGTCGTGTCCGACTCTGTGCAACCCAGTGGATTTTAACCGGCCAGGCGCCTCTGTCCCTGGGATTCTCCAGGCAAGAATACTAGAGTGGGTGGCTATCCCCTTCTCCAGGGAATCTTCCCGACCCCTGTCTCTTATACACATCTGGAGTAAAGAAACCA
The DNA here is from genome assembly GCA_006408675.1 of Madoqua kirkii. Taxonomy (NCBI): domain Eukaryota; kingdom Metazoa; phylum Chordata; class Mammalia; order Artiodactyla; family Bovidae; genus Madoqua; species Madoqua kirkii. The sequence goes on from SJYC01035980.1 coordinate 6,027, forward strand.
AGCCGTACTGCGCGATGCGTGCAGCCGGTACAGTTCCAGGCACGTTAACGCACGCAATAAATAGACACATATATGGTTTTAACAGGTGCATGTGTCGGTAAAACCACAGAAAATAGTTCTGGCAGGGACTTTCTTTTATATTTAATATCCAAATTTTTATAAAATACTAAATCATTCATGTTTTATTGTTTTCTTGTCCCCAGTAAAATGACCCAGCTAAATCCATTCAAATACCAAACAGTTTTTCCTTCTGTCTCACGGTGTGTAAGGAAATCATGTACTTCTGCTTCGAGGTTTGAGAAGCACTGAGGCTTGGCTACGTGCTTTCTGCGGAGCATGTGCCGTGTGCTGAGTCGCGTCAGTCCTGTCTGCCTCTGCAGCGCTGAGCCTCCAGGCTCCTCTGTTCATGGGATTCTCCAGGCAAGGACACTGGAGTGGGTTGCCGTCTCCTCCTCCAGGGGGTCTTCCCAGCCCAGGGACTGACCAGCACCCACCTGCAGTCTGCTGACTTTACATCTATACTCTGGGAAAATATATCTTTTTTTTTTTTTTTCTTGCTTAGCATTCAAACAGTTGGAATGTTTGAAGAACTGGAGTTTAGTTAAAACTTCCAGGTTAAGTCAAGATGATCCTGAAGCCCCTTCATGCTTCTTTGTTAAGTGCTGGGTGGTACCGTGGAACTGACTCCACTGTTGCTCTTAACGTTCACGGAAGCCCCCTTTATCAGGTCCCCTTGCCGGCTCCTCGAGGGGGGCCCAGGACCTGTTACCTGGCGCCACGCGGTGGCCAGCCTCCAGTCAGGTGCATGCTCCGATTAAGTCAAGATGATCCTGAAGCCCCTTCATGCTTCTTTGTTAAGTGCTGGGTGGTACCGTGGAACTGACTCCACTGTTGCTCTTAATGTTCACGGAAGCCCCCTTTATCAGGTCCCCTTGCCGGCTCCTCGAGCGGGGCCCAGGACCTGTTACCTGGCGCCACGCGGTGGCCAGCGTCCAGTCAGGTGCATGCTCCGTGGCTGAGGAGCTCTGAGCCCGCAGCCTCTCTGGCTGTTTATCCTGCAGGATACACGGGTGTGCAGTGTGAGACCGACCTCGGTGGATGTGGGAGCGGCCCCTGCCAGGCCGGCGGGCGGTGCGTGGAGCTGTCCTTGGAGACGGAGCGTGAGCACCTGGCCAGGCTGCTGTCTGCATCCCGCCACTCCGAAGCCTCCCGTTATGTCTGCATCTGTCCACCCGGACTCACAGGTAAGGCCCGGCGCGGGGGAGACACTTTGCCTTTCTGGCATTTGCCAGCGGATCGTGCATTCACCAAGAGAGCGGTGCTGTGTAGCCTCTGTGCCCTGGTGCAAAGGGTCTCCTCTTGTGGGCCTGGAAAATACCTCATTTCACCTATCATAGTTCCTCAAATCACGAGGAAAATGTTAAAAATGGGGGTAGAAGAGGCGTAAAAAGGGGAAATACTTGTATACTTTATCCTGGGGAATTAGAAGCCAACTCAAGCTCTTCACCTTAGAGAGAGAAAGTTTAGAATTATTGTGTCATTAAATTTTATAATGATGTTACATTTTATGTTATTCAGATTTGCTTTGCAAGTTGGCGTATTTATATTTACCCTGAGAACAATGATCTAGTCTCAAGTAATCAACTATTCTATAGTGAAAGTTGTTCCCCATATCAAATTTAAAGGACTCTGTCATATTCTACAATATTCTTACTCTAAACCCAGTGGAAATTTGCATGAACAGTTGTGTTTGTGTCTGTTCTCATTTCTGAAACTTTTCAGAAGTTTGGAGACAGTCTTGTATTTGATGATGAGCAGCAATTACCTGGAGAAGGCAATGGCAGCCCACTCCAGTGTTCTTGCCTGGAGAATCCCAGGGACAGGGGAGCTTGGTGGGCTGCCATCTATGGCGTCGCAGAGTAGGACACGACTGAAGCAACTTAGCAGCAGCAGCAGCAGCAGCAATTACCTACAGTTGCATAGATACCACTGAGAAAACTAATTGCAACCTAGATTTCTACCTTATTTCTCTCTCAATGGATCCAGTGATATCTGAGAGCCATATTTCATCTGCTGTTGGAGGTTTCTAAGGAGAGTAAATAAGGAGTAAGAAAAAAAGGGAGGGTGGGTCTATTTACACTTAGTATTCTCTTTCTTTTAACGTCTCAGTTTTTATGTGCAATGACCTTTGTTTCTTGGCAGTGTTTGCGATAAAGTTGCTGTATGCATAGATACCACTGAGAAAACTAATTGCAACCTAGATTTCTACCTTATTTCTCTCTCAATGGATCCAGTGATATCTGAGAGCCATATTTCATCTGCTGTTGGAGGTTTCTAAGAAGAGTAAATAAGGAGTAAGAAAAAAAGGGAGGGTGGGTCTATTTACACTTAGTATTCTCTTTCTTTTAACGTCTCAGTTTTTATGTGCAATGACCTTTGTTTCTTGGCAGTGTTTGCAATAAAGTTGCTGTAGAGAATGTCCTGATTCACTGTCCCCTCTGTGAAAACACATAGGAGAAAAGTCTCGCCAGGTTCAACGTCAGGAACAGTATAGTTCTTCCTGAATAGCTTCCAGCTTACATGCTTTTCTGCTTAGTAAAAAGTGTGCAAATAAATCTTGATAAATGAAAAAAAGCAAGAAATAAATCTTGCGATACATCACATTTCCCAACAATGTAAGATGCTGGAAATCTTATAGGGTAAAAGTGGGTTCTACAAGCATATAGGTTTTTCTGATAATACATTTCTGTATTAACCCCACCCCTGGGATTATTCAAATTTCCTGTTCTGTTTCTTAAGGAACAATTTATTGTTCTGTTTCTTTTCTTAGTTGCCTTATTTTCTTGTATTTTCTGAACTGTGTGATCTTGGTGTAATGCAAGTGATTTTGTTAACCACTGTAAGTTCTTCTTGAAACAAGGTAAGCGAGTTATAAATGTTTTTTTCTTGGGTGTAAGGTTATAAAGAGGAGAGTCTATCAAAGTCAGAGGCCTCTGCTAACATTGCCTCATCAGATGAAGGAACATGGCTGACCGATGTATTTGCAGATCTGAACAAGAGAGGCAATAAAATGCCCCAGGAAAGTGTGTTGGCCTGGATTTTGAGGAGCAGCTGAGAATGACTACATGAGCTAAGAAGTCCTGGGCTGCCCCAAGTATGGCTTCATGAAATCGCTCCCTTTCCACTCACGTGACTTGCAAAGAGGGTTCTCAGAATCAGTTGTCCTTCAGATGGTGATTCAGGGTCACAAGCGTGTTGAGTCGCTCAGTCCTGTCTGACTCTGCGATCCCACAGACTGTAGCCTGCCAGGCTTCTCTGTCCATGAGATTTCCCAGGCAAGAACACTGGAGTGGGTTGCCATTTCCTTCTCCAGGGGATCTTCCCAACCCAGGGATCGAACTCTCCTCGCCTGCATTGGCAGGCAGATTCTTTACCACTGAGCCACCTGGGAAGCCCCTTTGTAAGCTGACTCATATCAGTCTTATACATAATTTGTTAAATATATCTTATACAGATTTTGTTAGATTTATACCTAAGCATTTTGTTTTTGGAGTGCCCCTATAAATGGTACTGTGATGTTAATTTCAAATTCCATGTGTTCACTGCTGTTATGTAGGAAAGCAATTGACTTTTGACTTGTATATGTTAACCTTGTACTCAGATACCATGCCATAATCGTTTATTAGCTCTAGGATTTTTTTTTCAGTTCTTTTATATTTTCAACATGAACAATCATGCTCCTGCCTTTTAAAGATATTAATATTTATACAGTATGCCTTTTTCCATCCTTATACTTTCAACTCTTTTGTTGTTTAATTTGAAGTGTTTGTTTTAAATGTCATAATAAAAAAGCATATTATTGCGTGATGCTTTTTAAAAACTGTTTTTCAATGTCTGCTTTTTAGTAGATATATTTAGACTATCTACCTGGACGTAATTATGGATGTGGTTGGGGTAAACTCTGCCATTTTATTATTTGTTTTCTCTTTGATTTCTTTGTTTCTCTTTTCTGATCTTGCTATGGGATACTTGACCATTTTTTAAGGTTTTCATCTGGATTTAGTTCTATTATTTTAGATGTGTTGTCTATTTTTCATATACACAATATGGTTCTTCTGCCTATTACAATGTACACATGTAATTCATAGCCGATGGGTATTAACATTTTACAGTTTTGGGTGAAGCAGAGGAAAACTCTTTTTCCATTTAGGTCTCTTTATCTTCCCCACTTTAAAGTATCATTGTCTTGAGGATAAGATGGTATTCTAATTCTTATTTTAATCATTACATATAATTTAGAAAGTTTATGAAAAGAAAGGTGTTGCGTTCTGTTTACCTGCCCTCTCCATTGTTCTTTCTTTCTGCCTTTTGCCTCAAGATTCTTATGCTACTAGCTCCTTCTGTTCAAAGAACTTCCTTTAGCTTTTCTTTAAGAGTTGGTGTGCTAGTGACAGTTCTTTTAGTTTTTATTTGAGAAAGTCTTTATTGCCCATTTATTCCTGAAAGATACTTTGTTGAATATAGAATTCATGGTTGACAATTCTTTTCTTTAAGCATTTGAAGAAACACACATCTCCTCCTTCTGCACTCTATTTTTCAAGTAAGAAATCCACTTTCATTGAAATTCATGGTCCCCTGTAGGTAGCGCATCTTTTCTCTGACTCCTTGCAGAGAAAAATAACGGAGTGATAACACCTTCAACTCTATCTTTCGTTTTCAGAATTTTATTTATGAATGTATCTCTGTGTGATTTTTTTTTTCCAATTTGAAATTCACTCAACTTTTCAAATCTGTAGATGTATGTCTTTTGCCACATTTAGGGTGTCTTTAGCCAAGTTTTTCTTTTATTGCTCTTTCAGCCCTCATCTCTTTTTCTTCTCCTGTAACTCTGATAATGTAAACTTTGTGTCTTTTCCTATTTTTCCACAGATTCCTGAGTTCTGTTAATTTTTCCCTCTTTTTTGTTTAGAATGGGTAAATTTTATTGATCTGTCCTCAAAATTCACAGATTTTATTCTCTTTCATCTCCTCTCCACGATTGTGCCCATCCAGAGAGTTGATTGTTTCTCCTATTTTATTTTCCAGCTTTATAATTTCCACATTTTATCATCTAATTCTTTGCTGATATTGTCTGTTTTTCCTTTTACTCAAGAGAATTTGTACTTGGTTATTAAAGCATTTTATGATGGCACTTTAAATCTTTGTCAGATAGTTTAAAAATATGACTCAGCTCAGACGGAGCTGATGACACCAGTTCGCTTTCTTTTCTCACTCAGGTTGCAGCCTCCCTAACCCTTGGGGTGATGGGTGATTTCTCAGTTGTATCTAGGACATCTTGGACAGTATGTTAGGAAGCTGTTAGTCTCATTTGAATTTTTAAAATTTTATCAGGCAGTCAGCTTTTTCGTCCTGACAGACAGGTCATAGTCTACTCCTGTGGGCTCTGCAGGCCCAGTTAGACCTGTTAGACCTCAGAGTCCTGGCGGTGTTCGTTTGATCTGCCTGGCACATCCGGTGCCCCCGGGGCTCCCACTGACCTCTGCTGATGATACAAATGACACAGTTTACTTTTTGCAAGCTATACGCGGTTGCAGTTCTATCACTTGTTAGATTAAAAAAAATTTCCATCGTGATGAAAAGTGTAATTGTGAATAATACATTTAATGGCAGACCTCCATTCAAAGAAACCATTAGAGTTGTTAAATATAGCTACAAGCTTTTTCCAGTTTTAAAATTATAATTAAGGATGTATCCCTTGCTGTTTACTCTGTGTACAGTTACATTCCACGTTGAAAATAGTCATGGTTGCATCTTTGATGCAATTTTTAACTTTCTATAATGTAAAAAGTGAAATATATCAGAGTAGAAATTAACTGAGATTCCCAGAGAGACAGAAATAAAGAGAGCTCCCAGCCATGGGAATGGGAAATAGAGGAGGCCTGGGCGAAAGGGGCAGGTCTGGCGCTTAGTCGTCAGTCGTGTCCGACTCTGTGCAACCCAGTGGATTTTAACCGGCCAGGCGCCTCTGTCCCTGGGATTCTCCAGGCAAGAATACTAGAGTGGGTGGCTATCCCCTTCTCCAGGGAATCTTCCCGACCCAGGGATCGAACCTGGATCTCCTGCATCGCAGGCAGAGTCTTTCCTCTTCTCTGATTATCTCAAAACCATGAAACATATTCTTCGGCAAAATTTCCTCACATACCACCATACCCATTTTGTGCCTGTAGCGGCAATGCTCAACTTGTAACGAGAATGGTGGGTAAAGACTTGATTTAAAGTCTGTTTACTTAAACCCACATAGATAATTTTAATGGTAAACTAAATAAATCTGTAACTGGGGAAGGGCTGTAGTTGAAAAACACCGTTCAGTTTAGTCCAAAACTGTAAATCATCTTCATTTTGTGTGACCGTCCTTGACCGCTGCTGGAAGGAACGTTGGCTGCTTCTTCCTGCCGTGTTTTAACTTTTGCCTTTGGGGCACTGGACTCGGTCCTAGGGATATAATGATGAAAATGCACGGTCTCTTCCCAAAAGAAAGTGAAAGAGCAAGAGGGAACAAGAGAGGCACAAGAATATAAGACCACACAGGAACTGCCGCAGTGAAGCCGTACAAAGGTACAGAGAGAAATCAGGGAAGAAGACCTGTGTCTGCTGTTTATGTCAGTTAGAATTTAGTGGAAATTCCAAGAATCCAAATGATCACGTTACTCCTAAACATTAAGAAAGGATCTCGTGACCCCGGTGCTTACCCTTGAGGCTTGTGTTCTAAGCTAACTTGGAAACAACTGACTCATGTTTTTAATGTGAACATTTTGTTTCTGTTTATCAAAATGTGGTGATAAAACCTCTAACAAGTCTCCCAGCGGCGCATAAGCCAAGTCCAATTTTCAGCTCTAACTTTCGCTCGCCACCTCCAATTAGCGTTTCCTCCAGCGAAGAGCAGCACCTCCGCTGGTCTCTGGAATGCTTCCTTGTTGCCTCCGAGGTGGGGCTCTTCTTCTGCCTCACCCATCTGCTCTGTGCATGGGAAGAACTGAGCCGTGCAGCAGGGAATCCTGCGAAGTCCTGGCTTCAAACCTCAGGCAGAAATAGCGGGGTTCTCAACAGTGAACACCCCGATGAGAGCCACCTGGCAGAGTGACTGCACACGGGGCCCCTCGTGATCAGGTTCACCCGCCTCCAGCACAGTGTTGCTAAAAATGAAGTGTTCACTTCTCCTTAAAAGTTAAATCCTGCCATTCTACCCAAATCCAACTAAAATAGACACACAGGGCTGAACATGTAACCTGGAAAGCTTCTTATATTCATGGAGCAATGAAGCGAGCATATGGGGCCAGCAGCAGTGCCTGCCCCCAGAGAAATCGTCCACAGAGTTCGTTCCTTTGTTATTTCGGGCTCGCTGTTCTTAGAGGTGCACTTTCCCCTAATTAATAATTCCAAGTTTGAGACTGTAAGTCCTAAATAACTTGAACAGCTATGAGATGTACATGTAAAGCTGAAACCCTAGAAGAGCAAAGTTTGCTTTCATCCTTATTGGCTTAATGAAGTGTTTATTAATATTTTCAACAGATTCACCCAGTTCATTTACCTCTGCGTTTACTATGAATTTTAACATCTATGAACAAAAGCCTTTGTAGCACATTTCTGCATGTACTGCTCTTGATTTGGCTGTCTCAACTCTAACAGGAAAGGTGTGTCCCCACCTTCTACATCCACTGGTTTTGAAAATCATCTTCATTACGCTTACTACCTACTCCCTATGAAGGCATCTTGTAGGGGAAATTAACGGTCATGACTTAGACGGTCAAATTCAGGCCAGATACAGAGATGGCCGCATCTGTGAGACCCTCAGGACAGAGACAGATGATAACAGCTTCTCGGGTTGTAGCTTTATTGCTTTACCGTTGTTGCTATTTAGTCGTTCAGTTGTGTCCAGTTCTTTTGTGACTCCATGGACTTTGTAGCCCACCAGGCTCCTTGTCCGTGGGATTTCCCAGGCAAGAATACTGGAATAGATTGCCATTTTCTTCTTCAGATGATCTTTCTTACCCAGGGATCAAACCTGTTCCTCCTGTGTTTGTGGGCGGATTCTTTACCACCTGGGAAGCCCTTGGCTGCTTTGTTAGGTTAGCATTATTTTGTTGACATAACGTGAAACAAGCTAAGGAAAGCTCTCAAATGGATAATCAGCAGATAGATGTCACTTCTCCAAGTATTCTGGCCAACATGTATTAGGAAAAGAAAGCTTTCTAAAAAGAATAAAACCGTGGCAAACCCTTCACCTTGAAGTTCATAATTAAATTCTCCATAATCCACATTGTCATGCCACTGGTGCGACTGGGATTCTATTTTTGTGTGAGGGATGTGGGCCACCACCATTTATAAGACCTGTAAGGGAAGTAACACTCCCCAGTAACAGCCAGGTGTTGCTAGAGCAAGAACCAGAAGTGGATGAAGATACTAGGGGCTGGGCTTACGGGAGGCCACACTGCACGCCTGCACACGGCCTGGCAGCGGCTGGTTTGCTGCTGGTGAGGACAGCTATCTGCAAACCCCAATCCATTCATTCCCTGCTGCTCAGGTTCCCCCAGAGTTTCTTTAAGCATGCTCATCTTCAGAGGAGAAGGGGGAGACAGAGAATGACATGGGTGGCTGGCATCATCGACTCAATGGACATGAGTTTGAACAAACTCCAGGAGATGGTGAAGGGCAGGGAAGCCTGGCGTGCTGCCTTCCATGGGGTCTCAAAGAGTCAGACATAACTTTGCAACTGAACAACAATAACAACAGTGTTAAGAAAGAACGGTGTTAGTGACCCCCACCTTTCTTCAAAGATTACAGCTCTTTCACCAAAGGCCACTGCTGTGCTCTGTACCGAGAGGCTGTCTCTCGACAGGCACACGGAAGATACTTAAGATACTTCAGAAGCACCTTTTCCTCCATCACACACCCCTCCCTAACCACGACGTACACACACACATTTGTCTGGAGTTTACTCCAGCCCTGAGCAGCTCAGGTCCCAGGCCCCAGGACAGCATTAGAACCTTAGATCAACCAAATTTACTAAAGAGTTAGGTCTGTTTTACAGTAAAAGGTTCTATTATACCTGCTCTTGGTGAAAACCAGCCTTCCTTCCGCGGTAGTCCCCTTCCACCTCTCCCTACTCAGTCACTGAGCGAGTGTTCTTGGAAAGGCTGGAGTCAGGGTTGGTTATAAGTTTGTTTAAAGTTCCTCACCATGACTTGCAAGTCCACTTATCTTGGCACTCAGAGGCATCCAGCACCCCAAGTGTTTTCATCCAGGCCAGGCAAGCCCTGGTCTCTGACTCCAAAATGCTCTGTCCGTTGCCTAATTTCACCTGATTTCCCATCCTTTTCTGACCTGCCTACTATATGCTAAAGGTCTCAACATTTATTATAAACTCCATTATCACTCTCCTTACCTCTTTTTTATTTTTTTATTATAGTATAATTGATTTACAATGTTGTGTTAGTTTCAGGTGTACAGAAAGTGATTCTGGCATGTATATATGTGTGTGTGTGTGTGTGTGTGTGTGTGTGTGTGTGTGTATACCTATATAAACACATGTATTTCAGATTATTTTCCATTATAGGTTATTATTAAGACATTGAATACAGTTCCCTGTGTTTTATAGTAAATCTGATGCTTATTTATTTTATGGATAGCAGTTTTGTATCTGATAATCCCAAATTTCTAATTTATCTCTTTTTGACCCTTTTCCCCTTTGGTAATCATAAGCTTGATTTCTATGTCTATGAGTCTATTTCTTTCTTTTACCATACACAAAGATAAATTAAAAATGGACTAAAGACCTAAATGTAAGGCCAGATACTACAAAACTCTTAGAGGAGGATATAGGCAGAACACTCTTTGACGTAATTTTGAGCCGTCTCTTAGAGTAATGAAAATAAAAACAAACAAAAGGCACCTAACTAAACTTAAAAGATTTTACACAACAAAGGAAACAATAAACAAAACAAAAAGACAGCTCTCAGAATGGAAGAAAATATTTGCAAATGAAATAACAGATAAGGGACTAACTTCCAAAATACACAAACTCATGTTGTATATATAATACTGAATTCTTGAAGCTCAGTATTAAAACAAACAAACAATCAAAAAATGAGCTAAAGATGTAAATAGAGATTTTTTTCCAGAGAAGTCATACCGAAAAAGTAAAGCACATACTAAAAGGCTAAAAAGCATGTGAGAAGAGGCACAGCTTCACTAATTACTAGAGAAATGCAAATCCAAACTACAGGGAGCCATCACCTCCCACGATCAGAATGGCCACTATCAAAAGTCTACAGCCAGTAAATGCTGGAGGGGGGATGCGGAGAAGAGGACCCTTCTTCCTCACTGTCGGTGGGGACGTAAGCTGGTACTGCCACCACGGGCAACAGCACAGAAGCTCCTTAAAAAACGAAATAGAGCTACCCTATGACCCAGCAACCTCCCTCCATAACCTCTTTTTCAAACATTTCTTTCACCTACATGCTTTAGCTACAATCTAGCTATATTCTCAGAATGCTGTTTTTCTGCAATCCTTGCAAATGGTGGTTGCTTTTTATTCTTCTCCAAAATCCCATCTTTGACTGATTCCCAAAGTCACCTTCTACCTCTAGGCAATTGCTGCTTCCTCTTCATTCACAGCCCCACTCATTTGAAAGGATGTGTCTTCATATATGGGCTGGTGGCTGGTGTCTCAGACGGCGAGGAATCTGCCTGCAGTGCAGCATGAAGCCACCCACATGTGGCCTCTCCTTACTGTGGCTCTCCTCTCATCCCCTGTACCTTTCCATCAGCCACTGAAGAGTTCCCTGTCTCACTCCTCTCCTCGTTCTTGGAGACACACGTATAGAGTGTCCCCGCAAGCATCATTTCCCAGTCGTTCGACCTCCTTGTTTCCAAATGACTCTGACTGCTACCTGGCTACTTCCATCCACTTCTGTGGTCACGATCTAGACCTTATTGTCACCAGTAACTCATGGAAAACCTCACTTTCCATTCTTCTGTTCTCTGACCACAGCTTCCACTCTTCCAGTTCATTTACATGCCAACACTTTTTCCTGCACCTCGTCAATTGTTCCAACCAATTTTCTACTCATTGCCTCACCTTCTGTCTCAGCTAAGACTTCATGGTCTAACCCTACAACTATTTCCTTGCGGGTAACCTCAGCTCCCCTGATCCTGTCTCTCTCCATTGTACTTACCTGGCAAAAGTACACGTGTGATTAAACTTCACACTTCATCTTCTCCACTCCTACAAGCAATTTGAGCATGGCTGGAGAAAAACTCACAACTCAAACACTTAACTCACGAATATTGCTTTAAATCTATACCAGAATTTTCAAGGAGACTCCTAGCCCTAAGACGATACTCATTTCAGAGTTCTACTTCCCAAGATGACCTCTTTATACTTTCTCTTTCTTCAAACTTTGATTAACTCCTCCCTCATTGTTACCCTCCGTTATCAGGTGTCTGATTTCATTCAGAGAAGAACCACCTCGTCTTCCCTCCACTAAATCTGTTGTTGGAGCTGAGATTTGATTTTATCCTACTTGCAAGTTAGCTCGTAATCTAGCATGTCCCTGCTTCATGGATGCTGGCGGAAGTCGTGCGAGTTTTGAGTAAGAGGGAGAAGGGCACGCACAACAGTCAGCGTGGGCAGTGTGTTTACACTGTTTGCTCTTGCACTCAGTCCGTGCAGGGCTGACACACTGTGGGCCCAGGTGAGAATTACACAGATGCAAATAGGGAACACTGAGTTGACAATTCACTGTTTCTATAGCAAGCAGTGTGAAGCCTGTTCTTTGTCCTAGAGGGAGATTTTACATGACTTCATCCTCAGAGCTGCTTCCTGCCATCAAATCCTGAGAAATGGCTGGGCGAAGGGAAGTCAGAGCCTTTCATTCTTGGCTTTCCCAGCCAGGGACCGCAAGGATGCACAGGGTCCAGGAATCCATCCCATGGTCTGACATTTTCAAGGGTGAGTGCAGAGTTTTGGCTGAATATGCCACTCCACTAGCCAACTTGATTAATCTGACTAGGGTCAAATCTGATCTGTTTCCCTCATTTAGCATTTGGTTAAAGATGTTATCATCAGGGGTCTGGGAAACAGGATGAGGTCAGTTTGCAGTGTTGACTTCAATTCCGCTCCTCAAGGTCCTGAACTCAGCAAACTGGGAATAAATCCTAAGGGCATCAGTGGGCCTTATTTCAGTCAAGATGTAGTCCAAAGCCAGTCAGTGACCCACACAAGGAGTTTAGACTGACCTGCAGACCTTTGATGTTTTTACAGGAGCAGTAGATGAGTAACACTTTCCCCCAAAGGACAGACATTCTCCCACATACAAATCCATAATATCAAGGGCCACAGTTTGCTCCGGTTTGGAATTTGTTGTTAAACTTGATTTAGATCATTGCTACAATGGTTTAGCTCACTGGTACATTGGAGAGCATCACTGAATAGTTTCAGCCTCGACTACTGTATAGGACAGTCCAGAGCTTCTTGGGCATCAGGAGAGGCATATGAATTTTTGCCATCAAGATCAAAACAAGATTGTAGGGGGGAGGGTGAGTGCAGAGTTTTGGCTGAATATGCCACTCCACTAGCCAACTTGATTAATCTGACTAGGGTCAAATCTGATCTGTTTCCCTCATTTAGCATTTGGTTAAAGATGTTATCATCAGGGGTCTGGGAAACAGGATGAGGTCAGTTTGCAGTGTTGACTTCAATTCCGCTCCTCAAGGTCCTGAACTCAGCAAACTGGGAATAAATCCTAAGGGCATCAGTGGGCCTTATTTCAGTCAAGATGTAGTCCAAAGCCAGTCAGTGACCCACACAAGGAGTTTAGACTGACCTGCAGACCTTTGATGTTTTTACAGGAGCAGTAGATGAGTAACACTTTCCCCCAAAGGACAGACATTCTCCCACATACAAATCCATAATATCAAGGGCCACAGTTTGCTCCGGTTTGGAATTTGTTGTTAAACTTGATTTAGATCATTGCTACAATGGTTTAGCTCACTGGTACATTGGAGAGCATCACTGAATAGTTTCAGCCTCGACTACTGTATAGGACAGTCCAGAGCTTCTTGGGCATCAGGAGAGGCATATGAATTTTTGCCATCAAGATCAAAACAAGATTGTAGGGGGGCCTTCCCTGCTGACTCAGTCGTAAAGACCCTACCCACCAATGCAGCAGACATAGGAGACGCAGCTTCGATCCTTGAGTCAAGAAGATTCCCTGGAGGAGGAAACGGCAACCCACTCCAATGTTCTTGCCTGGAGAATTCCACGGACAGAGGAGCCTGGTGGTTGCAGACTCGGCCCTGGCCAAGCACCTATGCCTGCATGCCTTTGTCTACAGACACGAGGCTGAGAGGGGGCGGGTTCAGGAACCGCCTTTGATGGTATCAGGCATGCAGAATGGCTTAGGACCAGCTGGCTGTGTCCAAGGAGTTTTTCTGTTTCTACAGCGTGTGAACAGGGGTGACGACCCGGTAGCGAGTTAAATCAGCTGCACCTGCTGCTAGACTCGCCCGACCATAGGATTGTTTGGCCAGCTAGTGGCACTGAGTCCAAGGGACAGCATAGTGAGCTCAAAGTGCCCACCCTCGGACCTCCTGGGTCTGAAGTGTTCGGTCCTCAGATGCTGGGGTGGGGGGTTCTCCCTCCATGGCCCCAAGACTGGAGTGTCTCCCCAGGACCTGTAACTCTACCTTGTCTCTGACCATCTCCATACAGCATCTTTCAGGGAGTGGTTCAGTTCAGTTCAGTAAGGTTCAATCACTCAGTCGTGTCCAGCTCTATGTGACCCCATAGGCTGCAGCACACCAGAATTGGTGATGGACAAGATAATTCTCTGAGCTTCCTCAAACTCATGTCCATCAAGTCAGTCCATCCAACCATCTCACCCTCTGTCGTCCCCTTCTCCTTCTGTCTTCAATCTTTCCCAGCATCAAAGTCTTTTCCAGTGAGTCAGCTCTTCACATCAGGTGGTGAAAGTATCAGCATCAGTCCTTCCAAAGAATATTTAGGGCTGATTTCCTTGCAGGGAGTGGGGTCATATGTAAATAGGAAAAGGTAATTTTAAAAAATCTGCAGAGGTCCATTATACTTTCCAGTATGGTCCAAGCAGGCTACTACTGTAGGAGGAATTCGTGGGCAATATTTTCAACCAAGCATCATTGCTGTTATGATCTAGGACAATGTTATTTCAGGAAAAGAATCAGAATTCAGTTTGAGTCCCTTAGCATCTCCTTCGGGGTCGGGGAGCTCTACTCAGAGTGGGTAAAAACAAGCTGGTCATTAGGGGAAAGAAAGAGGCTTCAGGTGCTTAATGGTGAGGGGAGAATCATGAATTTTCAAACTAGGTTTATATAACACCTCACCTCTTTTATCTTGATCATTACCCAAGAGGTAGCCTACAAGGGATTAATCTTTTCATGCCCAAACTGCCTTAGTAAGGTGTGTGGACCGGGAGGAGGAGATAGAGTCAGAAATCATTTGGGGCTGGCTTGCAGTTACACTCCTGGGCATATATCTGCAAAAAAGACAACAAGTCTAATTTGAAAAGATATGTGCACCCTCAGTGTTTATAGCAGCATTGTTCACAATTGCCAAGATATGGAAGCAACCTAAGTATCCGTCAACACAGATGAATGGCTAAACACACACACACACACACACGCACGCACACACGCACGCACACACGCACGCACAATGGGTGACTACTCAGCTATAAAAGAAGAATGAAATTTTTCCATTTGTACTAACATGGATGGACTTGGAGGGCGTTATGCCAAGTGAAATAAGTTGGAGAAAGGCAAATACTGTATGGATTCACTTATGTGTGGAATCTATAAAAAACAGCAAATGAATGAATATAACAAAAAAAGAAACAGACTCACAGATACAGAGAACAAAGGAGTGGTTACCAGTGGGGAGACAGAAGGGGAAACATAGGGATAGGGGATAAAGAGGTCAAACTATTAGGTATCAAATAAGGTGCAAGGATATATTTACAACACAGGGAATAAAGCCCATGTTTTATAATGATTAAAAAGGGAGTATAACCCTTAAATACTGTGAATCACTATGCTTTATATCTGGGACTTAAATAATGTCAATGAACTTTACAAAAATCTATACCACCTCTCAGTGGTGTAAGCAGCCTTATCAGAGAATGAAGAAGTGTGGAATGTCCATTGTTGACCTTGACTCGCCACCCCTTGTTGGGTTCCTCTACCCCACCCCCCCAAAAAAAAGCTTTTGTCAGATTGCAGATGTTCTGGAAAGCTGAAAACAGGAGTCAGCTGACCGGACTGGAATAGCCACAGCATAACCTGAGAATCTGTAAGTGACAAGATGCCAACATCAGTCCCTAAGGAGGGTCGGAGAGCCAGTGGTCAGCTTTGTAGGAGGAGACGGAAGACGCTCCTCTTGAAACGTGGTCTCTGTCACTGCAGAACCGCTGGACCTGTTTTGGCAGGAGTCGGGTTCTGGCACGCAGTGGTCCTTCCAGCTCACAGCCGCATCTTCCACGGGGGCTGAACCTGTCGTTTCGTCTGGTATGAGAATGGATCCAGACAGTGCTTACAGGGACTTGAGTGGTTCAGGCTTGATGAGCATTTTGATTCAGTCTCATTAGACAGCAGAGGCCCTTCCCTTGGTTATCTGTGAGACTGGACCAAGCTGTCTGATTGGTGGTTGAAATTTTTTCCCATGATTCAAGGCTCTAAATAGGAGCATCTATCACTGGCTAGCCTGTGGTCTTCCAAGTGGCAGATCATTAAGTGTAGCCCAAGAAAAAGGTGGTAATAAAAACAAAATATCTGGTCCTTAGGATATTGCTTGTCTAAGGCAAGGAGGACCAGCTCCCACTGAGGCCACTGTGCTGACCAGTCCGTACCTCAGTCAGCCTTCTGCAGGTGCTGGGACTGGATGGCCAATGCTGTCCCAGGAACACCATCAGGCCCAAGCATCAGAGGATCCTGGTCTCTGTGGGCGGAGGGCCCCACTGAGTAAGCAGTTAGACTGAATGGGAAATAAAGTGTTTTACCCCCTAAAGGGATACCTGCCATGTACATTTGTGTGTGCTAAGTCACTTCAGTCGTGTCCAACTCTTTGTGACCCCATGGACTGTAGCCCACCAGGCTCCTCTGACCATAGGATTCTCCAGGCAAGAATACTGGGGTGGGTAGCCTTTCCCTTCTCTAGGGGATCTTCCCAATGCAGGGATCGAACCCAGGTCTCCCACATTGCAGGCCGATTCTTTATCAGCTGAGCTACCAGGGAAGCCCAAGAACACTGGCCTGGGTAACCTATCCCTTCTCCAGCGGATCTTCCCGACCCAGGAATTGGACCAGAGTCTCCCGGATTGCAGGCAGATTCTTCACCAACTCAGCTATCAGGGAAGCCATGGTGAGTGAGGAGTAAAACCAACAGCCTCCAAAAACCACACAGGCCCCACCTGGGAGGGCAGGAGGGCCGGGCAGGGGCAGGTTTGCTCTTGAGGCAGAGCGGGGAGGGTTGCCCGAAACCTGCTCACCCCCCGGGTCCTCCACCCAGGGGTGCAGTCCAAGTATCAGAGTTCCTTCCCCTCTGGCTCTCCTGATGGCTGCTGAGCCCCTGGACCAGGAGGCCCCTTTGTTTCTACCCTCTGCGCTCTGACCTGTCAATGGGGTCTCACCAGGCAAGAGCAGCTCCACCTCTCGGTGAGATGGTGACTCGAGGTCCTGTGTGGGTGGGGGCATTTGTCCTTCAAGGCGCTGAGGTCATGGGACAGAGGGAGGGAGGTACCCAGGGCCGTGGAGGGAGACAGCAGGTCCTCACCAGCCGATGTGGTTTTGCATCATTCGATTTCAGTGTCATGTGACGATTTGTGACTCACCCAAACCAGCCTATAACATTTTGATGTATTGGAAATGCTGTAATGAATAGCCAGATCCTCACTGTTGACAGAATCTGGGTCGGCTTCCAGTTCCTCTTGACTCGGAAGCAGACACGGTGCCTCTTGGCTGGAGCGGTGGTGCTTGTTGCTCTGTTGCCAGCATGACACCCCTTCCTCCTCCCGCCCAAGAGACAGCTGGCACCCACCAGGGCTGTTTATTTCAACAGTACGCCTGCTGCTCAACTTTAGGGAGGATGGTGTGGGCGGTGAGTGAAGGGAAGCAGGAGACCCACACCATCAGCAGTAAGCCAGGCTGATTTTTGTCCTAAAGGGAGATGTATGTCATCTCATTCTTCAAAGCTGCTTGCTGCAACACCCAACCCTAAGTATTGGCCCAGGAGAAGAACGCTTGGGTCCTGCATTCTTGGTTTACCCATCAAGAATGTGCAGTGATGCTCAGTCCCCAGGGCGGACTGAATCTCTGCCACTGACCTGTTTGCCTATTACTCGCAACTCACCACTCCCCAGCATCTGCCCACGTTTGGCATACTGCCCTCCACCCCCATTACAGTGTTCACACGCAAGGCTCTCCACAGGTGTTCCTGTATGTTCCTTCTCAAGGACTCAGGAACTTGCCTTTAGCAATTATTTCTTCTAAATCTTACATCACTGACATCCTGCTGCTGCTGCTGAGAAGTCGCTTCAGTCGTGTCCAACTCTGTGCAACCCCATAGATGGCAGCCCACCAGGCTCCCCCATCCCTGGGGTTCTCCGGGCAAGAACACTGGAGTGGGTTGCCATTTCCTTCTCCACATTGATATCCCTTCTATTCTAAGTCATCATCAACTTGACTATCCTCCATCTGGGAAAGAAGTGGTCTCCAGAATGCCTAACCCCCTCCAGGTATCACTCCTCTTCTCTATATCAGCCTTCTCCAAAGAGATGTCTACTCTTAATCTACTATCTCACTACCTGTTAACTCTGTCCAATAAGACTGTTCCTGTTGCTTCAGAGGAAACTTCCTCATCAACAGTTTTGCCAAATCAACCATTTTGCCAAGTCAAAGCTTAGTTTTTAGTCCTGATCTTACTTGACTTCTCGGTACCATTTTATAGCTGCTCTCTTTCATCTTCTGGACAAAATTTCTTTTCTTGACATCTGCCACCTTTTCTTCCTTCTCGCTGCCATTCTATTGCTAGTGTGTCCTCTATTTTCTAATCTCTAAGGCTGTCTTTAGTTATATTTTTTCCATTCACACTCACTCCCTAGGAAATTTCACATACTTTCGTGACTTTAAATGTTAAATAGATGTATATGTTGTCAAAATTTTATCTCTTGCCCAGACTCATAATCTTCCTTTAACTTTTTCACTTAGATAACTAAAATGATTTTTAAAGATAGTATATACCAAATGAAACATGGTTTTTTGCCCTCTTCATGAATTCCAAAATTAAAAAAAACAAACAAACTAAAGCAAACCCAGCAAGCAACAAGCAGCCACCAGAACAATAATAACAAAGACACTCTTCCATCTCCAGCTAATGATGTTAATAACATATTCGCCTTCTTTGGCTGAAAGGTGAAAAGTCATGTTTGATTTTTCTCTTTCTTTAATCTCACAACCAGTTCATCTACAAGGTTCATAGGTTTCTCTTTCAAAACGTATGCCAAGCATGACCAAGTCTTATAATCTCTACTGTTCCTATGCTTCCCCGAGACACTTAACGTGTCTCACTTTGACCATTGTAACAGTCTTCTAGCTTTTTTGGGTGCTTTTCCTTGAATCCCTAAATCACATTCCCCTAAAACTTTTAATGTCCACATGATCATAAAAATCATCCATTCATGCATTTTAATGGCTCCTTGACACTTTCTACAAGCCCTTACATAACCTGGCTTTGGACTGGCTCTGCAGACTTCTCACTCTTTATTTAGCTACACTGGGTTCTTGATATTATTTGATTAGGCCAAACTCATTCCTGCTTTGAAGTCTCTGCATTTCCTTCACCTTTCCCTGAAAGATTCCAAGTCTTTGCATAGCTTCCCATTTACCTCTTTGCTCAAATGGCACTTTCCCCAGAGAGAGATTTCTCAGTTCAATTCAGTCACTCAGTCATGTCCGACTCTTTGCAACCCCATGAATCACAGCACGCCAGGCCTCCCTGTTTATTACCATCTCTCGGAGTTCACTCAGACTCACATCCATCAAGTCCATGATGCCATCCAGCCATCTCATCCTTGGTCGTCCCCTTCTCCTCCTGCACCCAATCCCTCCAAGCATCAGAGTTTTCCAGCAAGTCAACTCTTCACAAGAGGTGGCCAAAGTACTGAAGTTTCAGCTTTAGCATCATTCCCTCCAAAGAAATCCCAAGGTTGATCTTCAGAATGGACTGGTTGGATCTCCTTGCAGTCCAAGGGACTCTCAAGAGTCTTCTCCAACACCACACTTCAAAAGCATCAATTCTTCGGTGCTCAGCCTTCTTCACAGTCCAACTCTCACATCCATACATGACCACAGGAAAAACCATAGCCTTGACTAGACGGACCTTAGTCGACAAAGTAATGTCTCTGTTTTTGAATATGCTATCTAGATTGGTTATAACTTTTCTTCCAAGGAGTAAGCGTCTTCTAATTTCATGGCTGCAGTCACCATCTGCAGTGATTTTGGAGCCCCCCAAAATAAAGTCTGACACTGTTTCCACTGTTGCCCCATCTATTTCTCATGAAGTAATGGGACCGGATGCCATGATCTTCGTTTTCTGAATGTTGAGCTTTAAGCCAACTTTTCCAGTCTCCTCTTTTACTTCCATCAAGAGGCTTTTTAGCTCCTCTTCACTTTCTGCCATAAGGGTGGTGTCATCTGCATATCCGAGGTTACTGATATTTCTCCCGGGCAATCTTGATCCAGGTTGTGTTTCTTCCAGTCCAGCGTTTCTTATGATGTACTCTGCATAGAAGTTAAACAAGCAGTGTGACAATATACAGCCTTGATGTATTCCTTTCCCTATTTGGAACCAGTCTGTTGTTCCATGTCCAGTTCTAACTGTTGCTTCCTGACCTGCATACAGATTTCTCAAGAGGCAGGTCAGGTGGTCATATTGATATTTCTCCTGACAATCTTGATTCTAGCTTGTGCTTCTTCCAGTCCAGCGTTTCTCATGATGTACTCTGCACATAAGTTAAATAAGCAGGGTGACAATATACAGCCTTGACGTACTCCTTTTCCTATTTGGAATCAGTTTGTTGTTCCATGTCCAGTTCTAACTGTTGCTTCCTGACCCGCATACAGATTTCTCAAGAGGCAGGTCAGGTGGTCTGGTATTTCCATCTCTCTCAGAATTTTCCATAGTTTATTGTGATCCACACAGTCAAAGGCTTTGGCATAGTCAATAAAGCAGAAATAGATGTTTTTCTGGAACTCTCTTGCTTTTTCCATGATCCAGCGGATGTTGGCAGTTTGATCTCTGGTTCCTCTGCCTTTTCTAAAACCAGCTTGAACATCAGGAAGTTCATGGTTCATGTATTGCTGAAGCCTGGCTTGGAGAATTTTGAGCTAATACAGAGTTTAAAAAACAAGTTTTTTGTTGTGTAATCATCAGTGGACTTAAAGAAAAAAAAAAGTTTTATGTGATTAAGACTAAAGAATGTAGAGAAGGAAAAAATAGTTTGTCCTTTCCTCCTTCTTGAGAACCCCAGACCCCTCTCTCATTGGGGACCCCCAGACTTCTTATCAACCTGCCTAGGAATTGACTCTCTCACTTCTACTGATAGGTAACAGGTTCTTTTTTCTTTTTTAATTTAAGAAATATTTATTAAGCAGAGACCTAAGTGGTAAAAATATAATGGTGATAACTCACTTTTAGCATTTCATAGTTGCTACAACTTGAAATCAGGATAACTTTGGAACCCAACTATGAATGGGTATTTTCTTGACTCTTCTTGCCTACCTCTAATGAGCTACTCTGGCTATGAAACACTTGACAAAAGGATCTTCACATGAAAGAATTTAGAGTTTTTAATATAGATTCTCATTTCAAGTGATGTAAAAATAATGATCTGCCTTATCGCTTACTGGCTTTTGGGCAGAGAAAATAAGCATGCATACTTGACACTCCAGTTTCTTATTTGATGCATTTCTTACTGTTTATCAGACCAGTGACATAATTTCTCTGTTATTTTCTGTTCAAGTAATTGGGCTTTGTAAAGTTTAATAGAAAACTAATTATATTGTATACCAAATACTGATTACTGATTTTTAAAGAATTTAAATTCTTAATTATATTTAAATTACTCTGACTAGAAGTGGACTTTTATGATTCAGAAGGTACATCGGTTTTGCAGTACAACTTTTATGACCTTCAAGGGTCATTGTTGATATTTATGTAACAAGCACACTGCTATGATAAGTGTTTGGAGCAGAAATGGCAACCCATTCCAGTATCCTTGCCTGGAGAATCCATGGATGGAGGAGCCCAGGGGGTTGGAGGATGGGCAGTGCTATAGTCCAGGGAGTAGCAGAGAGTCAGACAAGACTGAGTGACTAATCACGTGGTAAGTGTTAGGAATTCAGAAATGTAAGCCCTGCTCCAGAAGCTCACAATGACAAGTGTGGAACTAACAGTATAAACAGATTTCAGGTATTGGTTTGCCAAATAAACTAACTTTCACAGTATTAAATAAGTAAAATCCAATAATGTTATCATCCAGTAGCAATATATGAAGAATTTTCCCAGTATCTACAGAAAATAAGATTAATGTTTTACATAGATTCTTATGTACATCTTAGCAGTTTCATTAAAAACATTTTTTCTCATTGCTTATAAATTAATCCACATTGGGGAGTTGACTAACAGTGATAAATAAAAAATAGTATTCAGATTTGTTTTTCATTCAGTGAAACAATTATATTAGAAAGAAAATATTTACCTGATACAGAAGAAAGAAAACAATTTTAAATACTTTCATAGATTATCTCATAGGAATATATGAATTATAAAATCCAATGTGTCTAAAGTATATATTTATATTTTCAGCATTTCAAATATTAATGAGAGAACATAAGTATAACATAGAAATTATACAGTTTACCATAATTACAATTTATATTAATGAACACTCAAATATACCCAACTATGCTTTTGAACTGTGGTGTTGGAGAAGACTCTTGAGAGTCCCTTGGACTGCAAGGAGATCCAACCAGTCCATTCAGAAGGAGATCAACCTTGGGATTTCTTTGGAAGGAATGATGCTAAAGCTGAAACTCCAGTACTTTGGCCACCTCATGCGAAGGGCTGACTCATTCGAAAAGACTCTGATGCTGGCAGGCACTGGGGGGCAGGTGGAGAAGGGATGATAGAGGATGAGATGGCTGGATGGCATCACTGACTTGATGAACATGAATCTGAGTGAACTCCAGGAGATGGTGATGGACAGGGAGGCCTGGTGTGCTGTGATTCATGGGGTCATAAAGAGTCGGGCACAACTGAGTGACTGAATTGAACTGAACTGATTCTGCAATTTTAAACTTCATTGGCAACTGCAAATTTTTTAGGTATCTTGAAAATACTTACAACATAAATTTTCTTTAATCAATTTTCCCTTTAATAGAAGTTTTTCATTTCTACATTTAATATTGTTTTTCTTCCCTGATTTTCTACTTTTCCTTTATTTTCTGACTTTAGTAGCTAAATACAAAGTCAGAATTATGTAACTGTAATTTAGGCACCCCAGTCCTAAAATGCAGCTCCTGATGATGGGCACAAGAGCAATTTTCAGTAAGATACACAGTGGTTTCAAAAGTAAATGGGAGATAAGAAAGCAAAGGTAAAAAGAGTAGCCAAATTTTTTCTAAAATATCTCTGTGAAGAAAAGCAAACAAATGTAAAATAGATGGAAGAGACCACGGAGGCAATGAAAATAGTATTTTTTTAAACGATGAGACAAACAAAAGCATGTTTGAATGCTGCTGGAGGTCGCCTAGTAGAGACAGAAAAAATCATGTTGTATAGGGGGAAAAAGATTACTCTAGGCCTGAAGTGAAGTCGCTCAGTCATATCTGACTCTTTGCTACCCCATGGACTGTAGCCTACCAGGCTCCATCCATGAGATTTTCCAAGCAAGAATACTGGAGTGGGTTGCCATTTCCTTCTCCAGAGGATCTTCCTGACCCAGGGATCGAACCCAGGTCTCCTGCATTGCAGGCAGATGCTTTACCGTCTGAGCCAATCCCTGCAAAGACAAAAAAAAAAAAAAAGTGGAAGAGATATATAATCCAGAGCTCACATGGACAAAGGAAGTCACAAATTTGGAAAAGCCAGAGGTGCTTCGTGAAAGAAAACTCCAGAAATGACTACAGAACACAGAAACATATTGCACTAAACCCAAAGTAAATGTATCCCCAACTTAACTTCAACTAAACCCAAGCCCAACTGTGCCATGTTACACCCTAGGAAGTATGATGGAGGGAAAGTCTATGTATCAAATGACAGGAATCTTAGCTAATTGCTTTTAAAATATATTCCTCTGCAAATTTTTCTAACTACGTGTGTGGGAGTCCTAAAACAAAAGCTTCATTGCCTTTAGAATAAACCCACCTCAGATCACATGTTTGCTTGTTCATTAGTTTCAGAGAACAACAGGGTATTATGAGCTGGGGTATGGGAAGGATATGAGATTGAAGAACTATGAAATAGTTTCAGAGAGATGAAAAGTAACTTCTCAGTGAAAAGAAATAGGGTCATCTGTCAATATGTGGTCCAAATTTCACATACTTATGAAGTTAAAGTAAAGGTAATCAAACAAAATGTGATTTTCTCGAACTAATCTTGGTACAATAGCAGAAAAAGTAGAAAGTTGGATGTAATGAACATTAAGTCATTTAGCTAAACATTACAAAAGGAAAGAGGACATATTTGCCAAATGATGTTTGCAAGAAGAAACTGTTTATAATGATGGAACATTTATCATGAATCTCAGCATGATAAGGAAACATCAAAATAAGTTAAATTTAGAATATCAGTGACTATCAATTACTGCTGTTAGGGAGTTCTAGGGTATTGGAACTAGAAGCATAGAAAGTTGTTGTTGTTCAGTCACTAAGTCATGTCCGACTCTGTGCAACCCCATGGACTACGGCATGCCAGGCTTTCCTGTGCTCCACCATCTCCCAGGGTTGCTAAAATGCATGTCCATTGAGTCAGTGATGCCATCCAACCACCTCATCCTCTGTTGTCCCCTTCTCCTTCTGCCTTCAATCTTTCCCAACATCAGGGTCTTTTCCAATGAGTTGGCTCTTCGCATCAGGTGACCAAAATATTAGAGCTTCAGTTTCAGCATCCGTCCTTCCAATGAATATTCAGGGTTGATTTCCTTTAAGATTGGCTGGTTTGATCTCCCTGCTGACCAAGGGACTCTTAAGAGTCTTCTCCAACACCACAGCTCAAAAGCATCAATTCTTTGGAACTTAGCTTTCTTTATGGTTCAGCTCTCACATCCATACCTGACTGTTGGAAAAACCAAAGCTTTGAATTTATGGATTTTTTCTGGCAAAGTGATGTCTCTGCATTTTAATATGCAGTCTAGGTTTCTCATAGCTTTTCTTCCAAGGAGCAAGCATTTTTTAATTTCATGGCTGCAGTCACTATCCACAGTGATTTTGGAGCCCAAGAAAATAAAATCTGCCATTGTTTCCATTTTTCCCCATCTATTTTCCATGAAGTAATGGGACCAGATGTCATGATCTTAGTTTTTGAATGTTGAGTTTTAAGCAAGCTTTTTCACTGTCCTCTTTCACCTTCATCAACAGGCTCTTTAGTTCCCCTTTGCTTTCTGCCATTAGGGTAGTATCATCTGCATATCTAAGGTTGTTGATATTTCTCCCCTGTTTATATTTCTTCCAGCAATCTTGATTCCTACTTGTGATTCAGCCTGGCATTTTGCTTGATGTACTCTACATGTAAGTTAAATAAGCAGGGTGATAATATACAGCTTTGATATACTCCTTTCTGAAGTACTACCTTGCACAGATTACCATGAAAGGAACTGGAGATGCAGAGGTGAACAAAACTCAATTCCGTGCTTCACAGAGTTCACACTGTAATTTACAAAGAGCTACAGTAGGCTTACCAACATTGAAGGAAGGACTTAACCCAGTCAGGGATCAGGTGAACAGGCTTAAAGAATGACATTTGCAAAGACCAATTGCAAACTAAAGCTTGATACCTTTGAGAACAGCAAAGAGTTGACGTTTCCTTGAGGCTCACTTTAACCTAGGGTACTGTGAAAGAAAAGCCTGAGAAGTAAGCAAGGGTCAGATGAGAGTCATTTTGTCTGATACAGTCAAGGTATGTGGGCCTTGCAAAAGGGCACACAGTGAAATGGCCTACTGGCTGCATCGCAAATAGAGAATGGAGGAAGTCTTTTGGAGAAAGAAAGCAAGAAAATCAATTTGAATTATGAGACAAGAATGCAGGTGTTATTCAGTTTTCACTCTTAAATTTAGACTTAGACAAAGTCATTAAGGTTTGCAATCTAGGTAATGGGTAGTGCATTAAATTGGAAGTCATGAAACCAGAATTTTTTACCATGCCCAGATGTTAACATTTTGTAGGACCCAGCCTAGTAAACATGAAATATCAGAATGTTATTTCATGAGGACCTGGTTGTTTTGTTTACTACTCTTTCTCCAGTGCTGGGCTCATAATAGACTCTTAATAAACATTTTCTGAGTAAAATTGTTAAGTTAAACTATTACATTAATTTATTAAATTAAATTATCAAACAAGTCTGTCTTAAGCATCTAATTATCTTTGGCACCCTCGTTCTAAAGCCAAGTAGTTGAAAACCATACCTTTACTCTGGAATACTCATCTCCTTTTGAACCTTATTTATCATATCTTACTTCAAGATTATGCTCTTGCCTTCCCTGTATATTAGTCATTTAATTCTGGACACAGTAATTTGCTTTTTTATACCCAAATTTCCCTGTCTGTAAATAGGAATAAGAGCTAACACTAACTGAGCATTAAGCCCTAACACTTAGAACCAGGCACTGTTCAATGTACTTAAAGTGTTTTATCACAACTATTCCTCATTTTACCACCCTATGTGGGGAGTACTACTGTTTTCTACCTATTGCAGAAGAGAACATGAGCAAATATTTGAAAGCAAGTAGATGACAAAGCCTGGATCTGGACTCTGTTTAGCTTCTGAAACCATGTTCTTAATCATTCTGCTTATTGCCTGTCCAATGATAGTACCACCTGTCCAATAATAACTGTGGAGATTCAAGGAGAATAATCCATGTAAACACATTTTTAAAAGTGCCTTACTGTCCCAAGTGATCAATAGAAATGAGCTTTTGTTGTTGTTATTGTTTTGTTCTTTTTTATTTATATCTTCTCAGGGAGCTAAGTGTTCCTTTGAGAGAAGAGTCAGTACCTCCCCTAAAGGAAATTAGATTATTTCATTTTAGACAGATCGAATTGGAAAAAATCACTCCTGTGTAATGCTTACTTACATCCACTTTCCTGCAACTTTCCTCATGGATTCTAGTTCTGATCTGGGGATAGAGGATAAACCCAGCCCCTCTTCCTTATAATAATCCTCAAAGATGGGAATCATTAACACTATATCTTCAGTCCAACAGTTTGAGGCATTTTAACCATTTTCCTATGGAATGGTTTCCAGATATTCTGAATAAATTCTGCTTTGTTGAAGACACTTAATGTTTAGTAACTTAGAGGGGAACAACCAACAGATTTTGCATTTGGAACAAGACATTGACAAAGAAAATGGAGAAACAATCCTGTAACAGTCTGTATTGTAATCCCAGAGACCTTTATAAAATGTCTTTTTTTCATGGCATAGATAACATTTCTTGAGTGAATGTATTTATAAACAAATGAATTAATGAATCTTCTAATATTTCAGATTATTTGGGAAACTAATTCAGTGATTTAATGGATTGTCTCTCTCTCAACATCATGTCATCTATGGATTACTTCCTGTGTGCCATTTATATATTGATTTGAATATTTAAATG
>SJYC01035983.1:0-16821 GCA_006408675.1 Madoqua kirkii
AATATTATTAATTATCCTATAATAAGATTTTTTCTGCAATAAGCTTTTTCTATGTTTCAGATAATTTTAGTACAATAACTTCCCCAAAACCAATGTGAACATTTTCATAACATGAGATACATATTTGAAAATGTTTTCCTAAAATACTACACTAATTTATAATCATTAAAGGAGCTCTATGAGTGTCCAGTGCACAACACTTTTATGAGCATGAAGTATGCCAAGCCATTCTTCAGTTAATTCACTTTTTTAATGGAAACAATTGACTTTGAGAATGAAATCAGACGGTATGAATAAAAGGCAATTTATGTGTTAGGTTGGGTGAAAGCCATTTAGTTTAGTTCCAAGATCCATTTCAAAATTGTCTATTGATTATATCATTGCATCTTTATGTTGTTTCAGCAAGGTTATGTATTGATATGGTAAATATATTTGGTCTCTTCTTTTATTAGGAAGTTGTTGAGATTTCCTCTGTGACACATTTTATTATAACATCCAGTAATGAAAACATTATCTATTTTTTAGAAATCCAGCATATATTTTACTTCCTTTATTGGGCATTTGTGATCACCAGTGTTCTTCATTATTTCAGAATTTCAGTTTTAAGCTGTAACATGATGTCATCTTTGGAACCAAGAGACCTGAGTTATGACCCCAGCTGCAGTTACACAACCCTTATCCACCTATTCTTATTTTCCCCAGAAAATGATATTCAGAGTATTCATCTGTAAAGTAGGACTACTTTTACCCTATTATGTTATTAAGTTAATTAAATGGAACTTTTGAAATAAAGTAGAAATATAGGTTAGCATCAGTAATCTCTCTCCAAGTTGTCTTAGATGCCTAGAGTCCCCAGAAGAACCCAGCATGAGAGCTATTTTAGAGGTATTATTGGTCAATTTTATCTGACACTCTACTTGATGGTGGCTCAGATGGTAAAGAATCCACCTGCAGTGCAGGAGATCTGGGTTCCATCTCCAGGTTTGGAAGAACCTATAGGAGAAGGGAATGACTACCCATGTCAGTATTCTTGCCTGGGAAATACCATGGGCAGAGGAACCTGGCAGGCTACAGTCCGTGGGTTGCAAAGAGTCTGACATGACTGAGCAGCTAACACTTTCACTTTCACCTTACCTGACACAGCCAAGGGAGCAAGCTATGTACTCCACCAAAGGTTACCCAGATCCTTAGAGATCATGCAAGGTCTTATGTTTCCACAGCATTCTCCCTTGCCCACACACACCAACATGTCATAATACCCAGGGTTACGGCTTGAATTTTGTCTTGCCTGAAACAGTTTCAGCAGTCTTGACCTCCTAACTCCTGCTCTCCCATTCTAATTGTTTATCCTTTTACTTCTCTGAGTCCTTCACTCCTACTACATTCTTTCTGGCCTCGGGGAAACCTGAAATCCCTTATTCTGTTTTTTCCTAGATGTCAGTCTCCCACCTGGCTCCCCCAAAGGGAGTTAAAATAACAGTGATCATTGATAAAGCTCTTTGGATTCTCCTTAGTTTCTTCTTTGATTCCCCTCAGACAATTCCAGTATGAACCATTCTCACCTAGTATCTTCCTGTCAGCTTTCTTTTTGCCTCAGCTTCCTCAATTTCTTCCTAGCTCCTCAATTTCTCTCCTCTCATCTCACCCAGACTTTACAAAGAATATTCTATCTGTACTGCCCCCATTTGTTTGCCTATTATTTATCTTCAATCCACTGTAATATAATTATCTCATGAAATTACTATCACTAAGTTTACCAGTATGTAACTACTTCCAAAACTGAGTTCCCATTTTCATCTTTTATTTTACCAGACACCTCTCCAGTGTATGATACTCCTCTTCACTTTCTTATTTTAATACAACTCTGTTCATTGGACTTTGATAAGCCCTTACTCTCCTGGACTCAATTTCTTCTTGCCTTCTTCTGTATTTTGCCCTTCTTTGACTGACCCTTTCCAGATGGACTCCATCAAGGGTCCTCCTGCCTGGTGTCCTTCCAGCCAATAGAACAAGGCTGAGTGCAGCTCAGGAGCAAAGGAAAGTTTTATTCTCTGATCAGAAAATGAAGACGTGGAGCTCACACTCTAGCACACATGCTCTAGAGGGCACAGATGTGCTGCTTTAGGCTCCATATCACAGTGCCAGATGCAGAGTCTCTGCACATGCCCCAAGATGAGGTGTTCGACATAACTGGTACAGCCAGTTTACACCAGAAAACTCTGTTCTGAAGCACCAAGGGCAAGTCTTCTGTGGGTGGCACCCTATGAGAAGTGTAACAAGATGAAGTTCAAAGGGAAAAAAGGTTCTATTAACCAGATCCTACTTTTATTTCTTGGAAATTGTTAGTGGGCTTTGCCAGTGACACTTCCTGGTTTCAGCTCTCAAGTGTTAGTATCCACAGTGTTCCTTCCTCGGTCACCTGTACCTCTGATTCTCTTCACACTCCCCATAGGGAGCTATCCACAAGAGTTCTATTTCCGCAAAATACCTAAGTTGAACATCCTTAGCTCAGACTCATCCCGTAAGCTTCAGATTTTAATAGCCAACTGATTTCTGGACGTGTCCATCTGTGTCTCACAGGAAACTAAAGCAAGCTAATCATGATCAAAACTGAATTAAGTGCTCTGTGACAACCTAGAGGGGTGAGAGATTGGAAGGAGGTTCCAGAGGGGAAAATGGGAAGGAGATACAAAAGAAAAGGGATATATGTGTACCTGTGACAGATTTGTGTTGATGTATGGCAGAAACCAATACAGTATTATAAAACAACTACCTTCCAATTAAAAATAAATAAATTTTTTTAAAAACGCATGCAATCCCTTTCATAAACCTACTCCTACCTCCATATTCTGCATCCCCATAGTTGTCAGTACCATATGCTGTGAAACTGGGGGACATGCATCTTCTAAAGGTCTCCTGAATCCAACTTCTCTTTATTTCTCATTATTTCTTTATTACTAGTGCTAATAAACTTTTCTGGTTTCTTCTTTTCATTTTTCAAAAAGGAAGTTGGTACTAGTGGTAAAGAACCTGCTTGCCAATGTGGAGGATATAAGAGACATGAGTTTGATCCCGGGGTCAGGAAGATCCCCTGGACGAGGGCATGGCAACCCACTCCAGTATTCTTGCCTGGAGAATCCATGGACGGAGGAGCGTGTTGGGCTATTGTCCATAGGGTCACACAGAATCGGACACTACTGAAGTGACTTAGCATGCGTGCAGAGTGATAAGGATAAAATATCACTTCCTCTTAGAAATCCTTTAGTGATGCTCCTTGACCCATACGATAAATTCCTATGTCCTTAACAAAATGTGAGGCTTTGACAGCCCCTACCCTCTTTTGTTAGCCTCATTTTCTGCTGCTTACACTAGTTACTCCATATTAAACTTGACAATTCAGTAAAGCAAACTGCCTATGGTTTCCCTGCATACATCACGCTGTTTCTCACCACTCTGATTCTGGTTAAAATATGCTTCCTCCCCGCTCCTTTCTTCTGACCAGTTCCTTCTCATCTCAGCTTCAGGAATCCATGTCTGGTTTCCCTTGATACTATAGCATTATAGACCCCTCTTTCTTTGTATTCCCATAATGTCACGTAATTGGTCTTTATATGTTTGCTCAAGAAATAGACTATGGGTGGGTTCATTCCTTGAAGGCAGAGATCATAGCACACATTTTGACTCTAGTGAAGTACCTGGACTTAGAAGCTATTTAATAAACACTTATAAAATTAAAGCAAAGTGAAAGTGAAGTCACTCAGTCATGTCCGACTCTTTGCGACCCTGTGGACTGTAGCCCACCAGGCTCCTCCGTCCATGGGATTCTCCAGGCAAGAATACTGGAGTGGGTTGCCATTTCCTTCTCCAGGGGATCTTCCCGATCCAGGGATTGAACCTAGGTCTCCTGCATTGGAGGTAGACACTTTAACCTCTGAGCCACCAGGGAAATTAAGGGATAACTAAATTATGAAAGTACTATCCCTTCATTCTTGTCATTCTTTATTGCATAGGGTGTCACTGTGTGGCAGGGGCAGTTGTTGTTGTTTAGTCACGAAGCTGTGTCTGACTCTTTTTAGTAGTTACCCAATATTCCTTGACTTCCTCCCACATTCCCCAGCCTTCCCTAAACTTAGGTCCAGGCTGCATAAACAGTTCTAGACAATGAGCTATAAGAAGCAGTGATTAAGTGTCACTTCCAGCCTGAGATCTGTAAGGGCAGGGGTTAGTTTTTCAAATTCTCATTCCCTACTTTGACTCTTCTGAAAGTCTCCGTTTGGTAGTAACACAAGACTGGTTGGTGGGGGGCAGAAATCCACAGGGAACATGAAGTAAGAGTAAGTAATCCTGTTTGTTAAGCCACTGAGATTTCAGGATTAATTTGTTACCACGGCATAGCTAGACTTCCTGAATAATTCTCATTGTTTCACGTTTATACACTAGCCTCTGTCTTATTCCATAAACTTGAGTTGAACTAAGGTATGCAACTTTTTCTCTTCCCCTAAAGTCTGCATGATGCCTGAGCTTAGAAAAATTATGCCATATGACTGATACAGAGACAGAGGTTTCCAATAGAGTAGTTCACTCCCTGTTCCCCATGAGCTAAGCAATAGTGGGAATATTTTCCTATACAAAAATCTGCCCCTGACCTTCCTCATGTATTCCTAACTATTTTCCAAGTTGAAACTTTAGATTTTGATCCTTGTTACAAATGAAACTTCTCTCAGGAATAGCACCATGTTCCAGTGCCTTTACAAGCTAAAGGCATCAGAAACTTATCTCCAAAGTAGTCCAGAAGTGTCTGAAGTGTTGTACTGACCCATAATTATCAATAGTCTAGAGTAACATTGATACCATTCCATTTTTTCCACTGAATATGCTATCAAATATACTAGCTTTCCTCATTAGGTCTCAAATTATACTGAACAATGGTTGTATCTTATTTCAGTGATAGTTTTTTTTAATTGGAGACCAAAAAAAAAAAAAAAACCTGACTTAAGGTGATGGCTCAGACAGTAAAGAATCTGCCTGCAATGTAGGAGACCAGGGATTGATCCCTGGGTCAGGAAAATCCCCTGGAGAAGGGAATGACAACCCTCTCCAGCATTCTTGCCTGGACAATTCCATGGACAAAGGAGCTTGCGGGCTGTCGTCCCTGGAGTCACAAAGAGTCGGAACCAACTGAGTGACTAACAACAAGCTGCAGCTTAATTCTAAGGTTAAATGATGCCATCAGGATCCATCTTCTAATTCAAACAGTCTCTCCTTCTTACCTCATGCCTGAAGCCCCCAGAACTGTACCCTTCCAGTTTCAAATCCAGCAGACAAGAGCAAGAGTCTTTTCCCCAAGTCCCAGTCAGAGATGTCTTCCCTGGTGGCTCAGTGGTAAAGAATCCCCCTGCCAATTCAGGAGACGGAGGTTCAATTCCTGGGTCAGGAAGATCCCCAGGAAAAGGAAATGGCAACCTTCCAATATTCTTACCTGGAGAACTTCATGGACAGAGCACCCTGGTGGACTACAGTCCATGGTATCACAAGAGAGTCAGAAACAGCTTGGTGACTAAACAAGGACAAAACCCAGTCAGAGAACCATTGCTTCTATCTGCTCTGAATGGACCCTTGAGCCAAACCCTGTGGGCAGGTGAATATAATGCAGTAATTAGTTTTGGCCGTTGTCAATTCCCTGGAGTGGTTAAAAAAAAAAAAAAAGGAATCAATTTCAAGGGAAGCAGTTGGCCTTAGAGTGGGAGCAGGGGAGATAATTTCTGGGAAGAAATCAGGAAGAGGTCATCATAAATCAAGAAATGATGCTGTTAGCAATAGCAACCTACCCTCTGAATAGTCTGCTTCCCAGGAGATAGAATTTAGAGACAGCTTCTAATTTTGGAATTAAAGTATATATTATGCACAGTATGTTACCTCTTGATCATATTCTCTTTTTTTCTCTGAACTTCTCTACATTATTCTTTTCTCCCATATGATGCCTTGTGATTTTGTTATTTATATACATTTATTTCCCCAATTAGCTCCTCAGCTACTTCGAGGCAGGGATTAGCTTTGAATAACTGTGGATCCTGCATTGTATGTTTTGCATAGTAGGCCTCCCCATTATTCAACAAATAGTTTTTTGTTGAATAAATGAAAAGGTAAGAAATGAGTGGCTCTTATACTATTATTGTGTGTGTGTGTGTGTGTGTGTGTGTGTGTGTGTGTGTGTGTGTTCATTCACTCACTTCTGTCAAACTCCTTGCAACCCCATGGACTATAGCCCACCAGGCTCCTCTGTCCATGAAGTTTCCAGGCAAGAATACTGGCGTGGGTTGCCACTTCCTTCTCCAGGGGCTCTTCCTGACTCAGGGTGTCTTCTGCCTTGGCAGGCAGATTCTTTATTATTGTATGACTTGGGAAGCTCCTATACTATTATTACATCATGGAGCAGAGAGTGTTTGTGTGTATGGTGTTATGATAAAAACCTGCTATTTACCAAGTAGCATGGCAAACAAAGAGGATCTGAGGACCCAGGGATTAAAAACTGAGTATTACTCTGACCTTCAAAAAACTATACTCTAGTGAAGAAGACAGATTGATAAATACTGCAGAGAATAGTTATTGCATGTTAAGGGAGAGTAATAGATTTAATTTTTATTATTCTTGTTCTAATGGTTTCCACATCAATTATAGGTTGGCTACTTCAGGGAATACCAGTTTTGCTAGAAGAGATCTGTTAAACTTGGAATTTCTTAGAGGATTAACACTGGATTCCCAAATAAAAGTTCCAGATCCAATAAATTACATCTTATACTGTGATAAGAAAAGACTAATTTACTTTTCTTCTCCTCTCTCTTTTTTCTCTACTTTCCCAGCCTGAAGTTCTGGATCAAATACAAAATTTAAGGGAATTGTGGATGGATAATAATGCATTGCAAGTGTTACCTGGGGTATGTAAGTTTTTATTATGCCATGTCATCTAGCATCTATGTTGTATGTTAATTGTAACTGATAATGGTTAATCTTACATCTTAAACTTCAGTGTTTTCATTTCAAAGTTAAGCATTTGAAAATAATATCCATCAAGTGTTTTTCACTAGTCTTTCAATACTGAGTGTTATGTGTGTTATAGGTGAGTAAAATGAGTATGTAACATACGAAAGATTTTTCTTATACTCTTAGAAGTACATTTCATCTCTTTCTGTACTTACTGTTTTTCAAATCTGAACAAATTTATATTGTTATATGAAAAAAATGCTATGTGTAATACCAAGCCTTAGTTTTACAAAATCAATTTTTTTCTTATAGGTAATTAGATGATGGTTTCTGCTCATATTGTTTGAGCTCTTCCACAAGATAAAAACTCTCACAGTTCAGGTGATTTCCAGTAGACCTATCTGATTTTTTGAAAAACACAAAGAACATAACTTGTTAAAAATAGGAAGTTAGAGTCAAATTATCTCTCTAACAGAAAATTCAGTAATATCTCCTGAATCATAGGCAGACTAATCAACTCACTGAGTGTGACCATTCATTTTCCATCCAGTGAAAGAATGGCTTTCCATATAACACTGTTTCTTGCAACTCATGACATGTCTACTCAAGTATAACCACGTACATATATACACAGGGCTTCCCAAGTGGTTCAATGGTAAAGAATCTACCTGCATGCCAGAGACATGGGTTCAGTCCCTGGGTCGGGAAGATCCCCTGGAGGAGAAAATGACAACCCATTCCAGCATTCTTGCCTGGGAAATCCCATGGACAGAGGAACCTAGTGAGCTACAGTCCATGAGGTCACAAAAGAGTTGGACACAACTTAGCAACTAAACAACACACACACAAAAAAAAAAAAACACACAACTAGAAGGCTCTCAGTAGTGAAAACTACTCTAAACTCCTTGCATGGGGTTAAGTAGCCAGGGCAGTTGGTTGTGGAATAATTCTTCAGCCACTGAGATTTCAATGTGTGCTCATAAAGCCAGACTTGATTCTTTGTTTAAATTGACATTAAACATTTCTTAAAATGATTGCAAAAGAAAGAAGAGGAAGCTATTTCTTTTGAATAAGCATGGGATCACATAAAGAAGAAAATCTGACAAAAGATTAGGGAAAATATACTTTCTTCTCTCACCAAAAGAATACATTTCTACTATCCTCACAGATACAAAACAGAAAAGCATGCATATTTTCTGTTTATTGATTTATTAAAAACCATATACAAATATACCTCTATTAATTAGAAACCATGCTTATGTGAGAGTTACAAAAATAATATATTCAATGACCTTGAACATATTTGTTTGAGGGGTTTGCATATAATAGAAGAGACAAATCTATATTCGACTATACATAGTAGAGACTGATATGTGCCATATTCAAGATGTATATCAGTTCAGTTCAGTTCAGTTCCAGTCATGTCCCACTCTTTGCGTCCCCATGGACTGCAGCACACCAGGCTTCCCTGTCAATCACCAACTCCTAGAGCCTACTCAAACTCATGTCCATCACATTGGTGGAAATCAGAATGCATGTCTAGAGGGAAAAGTTTATACCTGCAGTGTATTTATTTATTCATAACTACTTACATAGCGTTTATCAGTGGCTCAGATGGTAAAGTGTCCGCCTGCAATGTGGGAGACCTGGGTTTGATCCCTGGGTTGGGAAGATCTCCTAGAGAAGGAAACGGCAATCTACTCCAGTACTCTTGCCTGGAAAATCTCACGGATGGAGGAGCCTGATAGGCTACAGTCCATGGGGTCGCAAAGAGTCAGACACGACTAAGCAACTTCACTTTCACACACAATCTAGATAGTTTACAAGTGACTCACCAAATTCTCAGAGCAACCCTGTGAAGCAAAATTTATTACCAACCCCATGTTATATATGAAGAAACTTAAACAGAAAGAGTAAGTAACTAGGCCAAGGTCACAGTCAGTAAATGGTGAACCTGTGATTCAAAACAGCTTCAGAGGCTCATGCTCACTCTGATGCTCCAAATGTTGTTGCTGTGGGAATCAGTAGAAGGTATGAATGAGAATTGGGCTTTTCCTACTTTTCACAGTTGTTCTGTTCCCAAAATCCAACCTTGCAGATGAATTCCATGGTGGTGGTTTAGTCACTAAGTTGTGTCCAACTCTTGCAATCCCGTGGACTCTAGCCCGCCAGGCTCCTCTGTCCGTGGGATTCTCCATGCAAGCATACTGGAATGGGTTCGCATTTCCTTCTCTAGGGAATTTTCCTGACCTAGAAGTCGAACCTGGATCTCTTGCATTGCAGGCAGATGATTTTCCAACTGAATTACGAGGGAAGCCTGATGAACTGCATAGTCAATGTATTATTTAATGTATTATTTAAATGTAAAGATAGTGATTCAGTTATCTGTAAAACAGACAGTGCTATCTAATTTGTCTGTTACAAAGTATTTTTTTCTTATATACTGCCATCCTTAAGTGGGTTTCTTGCTTTACTTAGTACACTTGAATTCCATATTTTGTGACACTCCTTATGGGAATATTTATGGGATACTCCTACACCTTCTGCCCTTAAACAGGTGTGGTTTTTGAATGCCTAAGGCTGGCAAAGAGTTGTTAGACAATTACCTAGAAACATTTGGCCTTGAAAGTCTAAGTTTGAATGCAGTCTTCAGCCCATCTATCAGTTTCATAGAAGGATTAATTCTAAATATTTAGTCACAAGATACAGGAGAAAAAAGCACATTCCTTTTGTTTTTAGTTCACAGACCATAATACATTAAGCTAATATATTTTTAAATACTTTTAGAAGCCTGGATTATCATTTTTCCACTTTACTTTTCACAAATCAGAGAAGCAAATAAATAATGATCAAAAATTTTGTTTGCTACAAAGCTCTGTCTTAATACCATTACTCTAATATCAGTCAATAAAAATGTAATTGAACAGCAAACTCCAACATCTCCTTTTGCTTGTAGTGGCTTCTCTTTTTTTAATTTGTTGCACTACGCTCATGTGTAGATCCCTCATTGTCCGGATGTTGGAGTAACATTTAATATCCTCAAGAACTCTGAGTCATTGGGCTACAAAGGCCTTTATCACTCCAGGCTATTATTGCCTTTATAAGGTGCTTCAAAGTGAGGGTTTAGAAAGACTCAAAAATAAACATTAAAGTGTTATTTTGCTTCCAAAAAAGATGTTTAGAAACTTCACACAAACATATTGAGTTGTGCTAGAGATAGCAATTCAGGAAGCTTCAAAAAGAAATTTTCTCATGATAAAGGAACAAAAAAAAGAAATCCTCAAACACACACACACACAAACATAAACACATATATTATTCTTTGTGTGCTCATCAGAAGAGATGAGCTAAGTTAGCATAATAGTTCCTTGGGGTGGACAGCTCTAAGAAGTATGACAATATTTTTCCAAGTGACGTATTTCTAGGCATGAGAAGAAACTCAGCCTTCTGGCCTGATTCATCCACAGAACCCAGTTCCTAGCCTAGCAACTGTTCACCTACCCTGCCTGTGTTCACACTCTCTGCCTACAAGGGAAGAAGCAGAGCTAGAGATATGAGCTGGATTAATAAGCAAGTTAGAGGTCAGCAACTGCTAATCTAATTAATAGGCTTTGTAGTCTATACTCTGATAAAACTGAGTTTGAAATTTTAGCTCCACTCATTAACGGGCAATGTTGGAAGTTACTTGTGGTGGATCTTGTCAAGTGTCATCCTCCTGGAATGAAGAGCTTATTCTATTCCCTCAACCTCTGGGAATACTGCTTGCAACTCTCCACCCTCTTCAGGACTTTCCTCAGCTGAAGAGAACTTTCTCATGTAGGGTTATAACTGTATTCCAGGAGACCACCAATTCAGTGATCAATCAGTGCAAAGAGTATGAAGCTCTGGCCCCTTCACTGCTACTCAAGACAACTGCAGTACTACTTGAAGAGTCAGCTGAGTAATTCCTCAGAACCAGCACAGCCTACCTTCACCTGCCCAGTCCTTCTTCTTTCCTTCCTTCTTTCTTTTCACTGGTATTAATCCCAAGAATCTCTCTCAAAAATTTCTCTTTGTCTCCATTTCTCAGGGAACCCAATGTGTGATATTACTTAACCTCTAAGCTTTAGTGTGTGTTAAAGTGCAGATTCCAATTCAGTGGGTCTGGAGTGGATCACGATTCCACATTTCTGACAAGCTCCCAGGTGGTGCTGATACGGCTGCTGTGTAAAACACATTCTGAGCAACAAGAACATAAAATATTGCAACAAGTAATATGTATAAGGTACTTAGCACAGTGCCAAGTATGTGCTTGTGCAATTAATTTGTTGATATAGTGTTTATGTGCTTATACTCTGTCAAATAAGTAGACAGTATAGCAAAGTGTTATAGGTAGACAAACAAGCAGATGAATCATTAAACACAGATATGTGTGGGACATTTATTTGCAAAATATGCCCTTAAAGAAAAGGAAAATTAATTTCGTCTTGCTCTAAGTCCCATAATTCATGTCCAAGCTAAATAACCATTGTTCATCCCTTGCCCACCATATGATCTGATTCCACCCCTGTCCTCAAAAATCAGTTATTAATCCAGTCATTCCACTTCTAAATTTTTCTTGAGCCGTCCCCACTTCACCCTCACTTCTGCTGCCTTAGTTCAAGTCTTTTTCATCTTGTTAGCTAAACAGCTTCCAGGTCCTTCTGATCCTTTCAATTCTACTCTAACTCTAGTCACGAATCTTCCCTTCACATTTCCCTGAGATTAATATTTCAAAACGCATATCTAATAATGTTATTCACCATCTTAAAAGCCTTGAATAGCTCTCCTTGCCAATAAGATAGAATTCAAATAACCCTCACATGAAAGGTAAGGTGTTTTAACAGGTGACTTCTTCTAATGCTTAACTTCATCACTATATTCAGTAACTTCGAAGTTCCACTCTTCCTCAAACACTCTGCACTATTCTCTCTTCCAGGTACAAATTCTCTTTTTCTGGACAAGCAGTGCCTTCCTGGCAATCTGTGGCCTCGTGCGTCTATGACATTCTCTACAGGCTTTTTTTATTGCACATATCATAGGGCTTTATAATTATTTATTTATTGGACAGTTTCCTTCACTGTATGAGCACCTTAAAGATAAAGACTTTGTCTCTCCCCATACTTAGCTAAGATATTCATGATTGTTCTCCAGTATATAATACAAGCTCTGGTATGTAGTAGATCCTCAAAAAGGACTGGTGAATGAACAAAATATTGATTCTGCTTAGTAGGATAAAGTTCAAATCATGTTTTAATACCTTTTTCATGCATTTGCAAATGTAAGCATCATTATGTCAGCATAAGTTGTTTGGGTGACAACTTTCTCTTCCATCCTTCCTTTTTTTTTTTTTCTATATTCATTTAAGTCTTTGACAACTTTGAGATTGTTGTAGTTATCTTTTAACAAATCTATGTTGCAAGATATATTCCCATATAATAAAAGTCACCCATTTGAAGTATACAGTTCGATGGTTTTTAGAATACTCACATAACCGAACAAAAATCACCACAACCTAATTTTAGAACATTCCCATTACCACTGACAGAAACCCTGAAAGCCATTAGCAGTTATTTCCTTTCCCCTGACCTCCCAGCCTCTAAACCCTAGTCTACTTTCTGATTCCATAGATTTACCTATTCTGGACAATTCATATACGTAAAATCTTACAATAGATGATCTCTTGTGACTGGCATCTTTCACTGCATTTGTTTCAGGGTTCATCCATTTTGTAGCATGCATTGGTACTTTATTGCTTTTTATTGCCAAATAATATTCCAGCTTATAGATATATCACATTTTGTTTATCTGTTCATCAGTTTATGGACATTTGGGTTGTTTCCACGTTTGAATGTTGTGAATAACACTGCTTTGAATATTTGTGTTTCTGTGTGGACAGATGTTTCATTCTTAAGCATGTACCTAGGAACTGCTGGGTCATATGGAAACTCTGTTTAACATTTTGAGGAATGGCCAAACTTTTTTCTGAAGTGGCTGCATAATTTTACATTCCTACTAGAAATGTATGAGGGTTACAATTTCTCCACATTCTCACCAATACTTATTATTGTTGCATTTGCTTTTGAAGTGAATTTTATAGCGTTGTGGTTTTTACAACTTTAAAATATTTCCTGAAAGTTTCTCACTAACCCTGAGTTTACTCAATGTCATCAAGTCTATAGGGAAGTTAAAGATGTTGGTATACCTGGATATGTCAAAAAACAGAATAGAAACTGTTGACATGGACATTTCTGGATGTGAAGCCCTGGAGGACCTCTTACTGTCATCCAATATGTTGCAACAGTTGCCTGACTCTATAGGTAAGAACATAATATTTGATTATCAATGTTTATGTCAAATATACTGTTTTCATTTTTAGCAGTATAGTTTGTTTGCAGATGTAGGGAATATACTGTTAGCCTGACATTAATAAATTAGCATAATCATTATCCAATATGAAAAATTATTTCACCAATATTTTAGAATGAAATAGAAATCTAGCTGTCAAAATACTCTCCTATTAAAATGATCTTACTAAACTGACATACTTTAAATAATTGTAGATCCACTATGTTTCAAAGTGTTATTAAAAGGAGTATTTATCTTAGATTTAAGTACTTGAATGACTATGTGTGTTTTCTTTTGTCACTGTAGAATCACCAGTAGTATGGGCTTCCTTGGTGGCTCAGGTGGTAAAGAATCTGCCTGCAATGCAGGAGAGCCTGGTTTGATCCCTGGGTTGGCAAGAGCCCCTGGTGAAGGGAATGGCTACCCACTCCAGTATTCTTGCCTAGAGAATCCCATGGCCAGAGGAGGCTGGCAGGATACAGTCCATAAAGTCCTAAAGAGTCAGACATGACTGAGCAAATAACACTTTCTATCCACAGTGTTGCTCTATTCCACTTTATTTTTATTGTAATCTTGCTCTAATTTAAAAAAAATGATAAATATATAAAATATCTTCGTAGTTTTATTATTTTAAAATGACATCTCATCTTTTGCATGCTATCAAGAGTCATAAGGGCAGAAATTTGTCTGTTAATATATATTAACTACTCAATCCTTTTTTTGTCATAAATTTTATCTGAGTAACAATGAAAGTCTAAATAATGAATAAACTTTTGTATAAATTATCTTACTCTTATTATTTATGAGGGGACACAGATAGGAGAGAAATCATCAAACTACTTAATTTTGGAATATAGTTTTTAACACTCCTTGAATTAGATTATCATATGTTCTGGAACGTATTAATGCTTCTGAAAATTGAATCACAAGCCAAAAATTTCTTCCAATTTTTGTTGCTTCTGTTTTCACTATTCTTCTAGGTTAATAGAGAATACTACTTTTAACAGAATGGATTAGTTTTTCTTTTTTTTGTAGATTTAATGATGCTTTTATTT
This sequence comes from Madoqua kirkii, assembly GCA_006408675.1. Taxonomy (NCBI): domain Eukaryota; kingdom Metazoa; phylum Chordata; class Mammalia; order Artiodactyla; family Bovidae; genus Madoqua; species Madoqua kirkii. Next base: position 14,403 of record SJYC01035983.1, read on the forward strand.
ATATAGTTATATATTTTTGTAACAGTGTTTTTTCAGCTTACTCCTCTGAGATTTATCTTAAGCTTAACTAAACACTTTACATTTCCAGGCTCTTTCTGTGAAAATTCTGACCCCATAAGTATGTAATAAGCCCTCTGTTCTGCATTCTTATTAATTATCTTAGATGAAACTTATGATCAGATAAGCTTAGAAAGTACTATTTTATGTTGTAGAAAGTAAGGAAATATAATGATGTAAAAGAGAATCCTCTGATGGAGATGCTAGAGATGATCGTCTGGTCAAGATAGCCATCTGGTCAAAATACATTTCTTACTCTCCTTACTCAAAAACCACTCCATATCTTCAAAAGCATAATGAGAATAAAAAAGCTATTTATATTAGAAGAACATAATTTTCTTCATTACTTTCTTCTCCATACAAAGAATTATGGGTAGTATATGGTAAGTACTCCTTAAGTATTGAATCAACAACATAATTTAGCTCTGCTTAAAGAGAATGAGCATATACCTGGAAGTGAGATATAATGGAAACACAGTAACGCCTACAGACATGATGGGATCCAGACCACAAATAGAAGTGGTAGCCATAAATTCTGATCCTGAGTGGTTTAAAAAACAAGCAAACAAACAAAAAGCCTTAAGCATAACAGGAGAACATGAATTTACAGGGATTGAGGAAGGAAAAGCTGTTCTGCTAAGAGAGACTAAAGAACCTAGAGCTAGGGTGAAAGGAGAGAACAGATATAGTTTCAATACTGAAAATAACAGCACATTACCAGCTGCTTTGGACTGAATTTGCAATATCCAGGTTGAATGAGAGCACTAAGTTGCTAATTTAAAATTTGGTTCTAAACCCCAGAAACTTGAGGGTCAGATGGAAGTAACCAGTGTCAGACATGGAGGAGTGAACATAGGTAAGAAAATATTCACTGACACAAATGGGCATGAAAACAAATACTTTAAAGGAAAACTAATGTTAAAACAACTCAAACAATAGAAATTTTACCCCTAGGGAAACCAAAGTTATCAAGCAAGTTAAAAAATTATTTTAACTGTGTGTAGATTCTCAAACAAATAAAAGGAAGAACAATATTTATAAAAATAAGAACTTACAAAACAGGAATGATGACTAAGAACAGGTGGTTATATATATAAAAAAGAACCAGTTAGAAATTCTGGAAATGAAAATGTCACATAGTGAAATAAAAGTTGATGTAACTATTTCTTTAAAATATCCTCTTTTAAGAAAGTGGACTAGGGAGTTAGCCTTCAAGTCTGGGGAAAATAGCCTATACAGATGATAGAAAATACCAGATTAGATGCTTGGCTGGCATTAAGCAGAACAGGCAAGTTGTATTATGTATTTAATATCTTCCTTTAGAATCTGTGCATGCGTGTGTGCTAAGTCACTTTGGTCATGTCTGACTCTTTGCGACCCCATGGACTGTAGCCCACCAAGTTGCTCTGTCCATGGCATACTCCAGGCAAGAATACTGGAGTGGGTTACCATGCCTTCTTCCAGGGGATCTTCCCAATCCAGGGATCAAACCCACATCTCTCTGTCTCCTGCTTTGGCAAATGGGTTCTTTACCACTAACACCACCTGAAAATCTGAGCAATCCTCAAATTAGGAAGGTAACTTTGTCAGTTGCTTCCTGCTGTAAGTATCTTTGGACCCTTTTGACCTTTTAGGAAAAATTACATTTTTTCATCTGCAGAGTTGCCAGAGTACCTGACTGTATGTGTAGAAAGGCTGGCTTTCCTTGAAAAATTTCCTTCTTGGTCAAGAGAAATACCTGGGAACTCTGTTCAAAGGTCCTAAAATAATTTATTGATTCTGATTGGATGATAAATTATACCTTGTCTTCTCTATTTGAACCTGAGTTGTCTATTGGACTGACAACATTTAAATGAATAAAAGACAAGAAACGTCATAGTATTATTAATAATAACAGGAAATAGGAACTAAAAATCTTCAGTTCCTTTACACTTATTTTAGCGTGGAGTATTTGAATGTAGTTATATATTCAACAAACTGCTGAGTCTCTTTCAGTTTGCTAGTTCCAGGGAAAATGAAGAGGACTTTATGTTTTCTAGGTAGAGCTTTAATAATCAGCTTCTTTCTTTAGACAGCAGAGAAACTCAATAAAGGAGAATATATATATATATACATATGTACATATATATATTTACTTTCCAAAATAATTTATCTTATTCACTTAGCAGTTAAAGACACAGGTTTTGCAGACAAGCTGCTTGAATTCAGAGTCCAGCTTTTCTACCTTACTAGCTGTGTGACCTTATGCAAGCTACTTAATCTCTCTGTGCCTCAGTTTTGTCATCTTTTAAATGGGAAAGTAGAAGTACCAGCATCAGGGAATTATTTTGAGAAATAATGAATTAATATATGTAAAATTGCT
>SJYC01035984.1:0-21826 GCA_006408675.1 Madoqua kirkii
TAGCAATTTGGCTTTTAAAAATTCTAATATATAGTGTAAATGTCATATAAATATTAGCTATTTGATAACAAATTACATTAATGTTTATTATACTGCTGCTTATTGTATATTTATATGAAAGTAGCCAGAATCATAGTAAAAAACTTCCTTTTCCTTTCTCTTCAGTATATCTGAATTGGGAATATAAGATAAAGAGGTGGAGAATTGAGGAAGAAAGTATAAAATATCTTTGATTCCTGAGGGTAGAAGACAGTCCAAACAGATATATCAATAGCTAGACAGTAAAGGAATTATCTGTCAGAGGAAGTCATGAGTAACAGAGCTGAGGTTGATGGCCTATTTCTATTCCAAGAACAACCAGACTACTACAGAAGTTCTGGAATCTGTCCAGAGAGCACACCCTTGTATAGAATGTGTGAATGGCAAAGTAGCCAGACCACAAATGAACGATGATCCCTTTAGGTCACATATGTGAACAAAGGAGGGAGCCCTAACTTGCTTCAGCATTTAAAGTTGTAGAAAGAAAATGAAGTCACTCAGTCATGTCTGACTCTTTGCAACCCCATGGACTGTAGCTTACTAGGCTCCTCCGTCCATGGGATTTTCCAGGCAAGAGTACTGGACTGGGTTGCCAAAAGTTGTAGAAACTTCTGTCAAAGATCCATTATTTCAAAAAAAAAAAATCTGTTGCATCAATCTTTTGACCTTAATTCCTATCCTGCCTCAAGATTTTCACACCACTACTTCAGACCTGGGGACTGTGATTCTCTTAAAGACTGTTTGGCAACCTGGCTTCAAGATGTTTGCACAGCCCTCTTCATGGGAAATAGATGGGGAAACAGTGGAAACAGTGTCAGACTTTATTTTGGGGGGCTCCAAAATCACTGCAGATGGTGACTACAGCCAAGAAATTAGAAGACGCTTACTCCTTGGAAGAAAAGTTATGACCAACCTAGATAGCATATTCAAAAGCAGAGACATTACTTTGCCGATTAAGGTCCATCTAGTCAAGGCTATGGTTTTTCCTGTGGTCATGTATGGATGTGAGAGTTGGACTGTGAAGAAGGCTGAGTGCCAAAGAATTGATGCTTTTGAACTGTGGTGTTGGAGGAGATCTTGATAGTCCCTTGGACTGCAAGGAGATCCAACCAGTCCATTCTGAAGGAGATCAACCCTGGGATTTCTTTGGAAGGAATGATGCTAAAGCAGAAATTCCAGTACTTTGGCCACCTCATGTGAAGAATTGACTCATTGGAAAAGACTCTGATGCTGGGAGCGATTGGGGGCAGGAGGAGAAGGGGACGACCGAGGATGAGATGGCTGGATGGCATCACTGACTCAATGGACATGAGTCTGAGTGAACTCTGGGAGTTCGTGATGGTCAGGGAGGCCAGGCGTGCTGCGATTCATGGGGTCGCAAAGGGTTGGACACAACTGAGCGACTGAATGAACTGAACTTTAACAGGCTGAGTGCCAAAGAATTGATGCTTTTGAACTGTGGTGTTGGAGGAGATCTTGATAGTCCCTTGGACTGCAAGGAGATCCAACCAGTCCATTCTGAAGGAGATCAACCCTGGGATTTCTTTGGAAGGAATGATGCTAAAGCAGAAATTCCAGTACTTTGGCCACCTCATGTGAAGAATTGACTCATTGGAAAAGACTCTGATGCTGGGAGCGATTGGGGGCAGGAGGAGAAGGGGACGACCGAGGATGAGATGGCTGGATGGCATCACTGACTCAATGGACATGAGTCTGAGTGAACTCTGGGAGTTGGTGATGGTCAGGGAGGCCAGGCGTGCTGCGATTCATGGGGTCACAAAGGGTTGGACACAACTGAGCGACTGAATGAACTGAACTTTAACCCAACACAAAACTTCTCAAACCCAGCCAAGTGATATAGAAACCGTTAACCCTCCTCTAGCTCCTTCTGTGGGCAGGGACAGTAGTTTGATCACAACTACAGCTCATAAAGAATTTAGTTGTAATTTCTTTTCACAATTGATGAACAAGCTCAAGAGTTCTTTTATATTTCTAAGGTTGATGGTTTTTTACATATACAGTAGAGAAGCTAAAGTGATTCAGTCACCCTTTGAGCATAGATGAATAGGCAGTGGGTGTTCAAATTTCAGAGATAAATTACCCCAGTGAGAATTGTCCTCTTTCCCAGGTGACTGTTTTCAGCTGTGTATCATAAGGGCACAAGCTGATGTAATAATCTCCAAATATTTTAGATATTTTCTCACAGCAGTCAGATAGTGATGACATTTCTTTTCACTGGAGATTCTGCATGCTCTGATAGACTATGTAACTGAGCATACTGAAACTTCAAATGCAACAACAGCTCTATTTTTGACTTCTTGTCACTTACTTTTTGCCTTTAAGCTATGCTGAAAATACCTGAGGTGGATAGGTATGAGCTGTAACAGCACTTCTGAGAGCATGTTTGTGAAACACCACTGTACAAGATACTCTGCACACACACAGCAATTCCACCATAACTTTAGAGTCACCCTGCTACATTAGTATATTAAAAGTTCCTTAACATTTTTCATTAAAGAAATCTGGTTGATTTTGTTTAATTTAGCATTTCCCAAACATATTTGACCATGGAACCTATATACCTGTCAGAACAAGTTTTCTGCAAAACATATGTAGAACCCAAATCAGCCACTGTTAATGCTTTGTCTTATATTTTGTCTGTTTAGGCCATATTGATATTCTGGGTTCTGTTATGGCTGGGTAAAGGAAGCTGTTCTTCTATTACTATGCAGTTTTTCCTCATTAATACCCTGAGAATAGGAGTAGATAAAGCAGGAAGTTTATGAAGGGCATAAATTAGAGAAATATGAATAGTTAGAACGTCAAGTATTAGCCAGTTCTACTTGATATATTAAAAACCGAGGGTTTTTGTGTTTACTACTGATCCCAGTCAAGGATTTACGGTAACTGAAAGAGTATGAAGTTACATGTTGTTATTTTCCAAGTCCATAATTATAACCCCTACACTGCAGTACTTCAGTACCCATTTGTTATTAGGTTTAATTCAGATTTGTTTTCAATTTGTATCACAACAGGAATGTTAGTTATGAGTGCTTATGAGTTAATTAAATATTGAATCACAGCTGGCTTGAAACATGTCATCTCATCCGTTTGCTATATAATAGAAAAGGAAAATGTGGTAGTAGTACTACCAGTTCAGGTTTCTTTGGAACTCTACGTTTTCTTTATTGTCTCCATCATTGTACTTGAACTCCCACTGATGTAAGTGAAGTTTTTGCAGCTGGAAGGTCAGAACTAGACATGCAAATATGTTTGTTGGTTGATAAAAACAGAGTGAAGCCAATTAGCATGACAAACATTCATCACAATTATATTGTGATGTATATTATATTTTATATATTGTATTTTCTGTCAGTAATCTGTTCTTGTGTACTAATACATCTTCTCTGTTTTAGGGTTGTTGAAAAAACTAACTACTCTAAAAGTAGATGACAATCAACTTACGATGCTACCCAATACAATCGGAAAGTAAGTGCCAAAGTTTCATACCAGTCTGCTTCTCTAAAATGAGAGACAAAAAATAAAAACAGAGTGAAGCCAATTAGCATGACAAACATTCATCACAATTATATTGTGATGTATATTATATTTTATATATTGTATTTTCTGTCAGTAATCTGTTCTTGTGTACTAATACATCTTCTCTGTTTTAGGGTTGTTGAAAAAACTAACTACTCTAAAAGTAGATGACAATCAACTTACGATGCTACCCAATACAATCGGAAAGTAAGTGCCAAAGTTTCATACCAGTCTGCTTCTCTAAAATGAGAGACAAAAGAATATATTGAGTTTTCTACTTGAACACATTTTCCATTGGAGATCTCAACAATGTTGTTCATATTTAAACTCGTTTTAGACCACATTTTATTTACTTTTATATTTGTGTATATCAATTTAGTTTTATATGTGAACATTACATTGACGCCCAACTATATAACATGATAAGAAATACTTGACCATTGCCCTTTCACAAGCAAAGTGATTACCCAGACCTTCAATTATATCATTGCCTGTAATTTTCCAGGTACTGCTAATTTAGATGCTTTTGACTGAGTAGCATCTCTAACTTCACTTGAATATCTTACAAAATCAAATCAATTTTTATAAGATCTGCATTATATATATGTTACCATTACACTGTTAGTAAAACTTGATATTTATAGAAGCTTAATGTATTTTTAGACTTAAGGAAATAAACATGTTTTAGTTTGCATAAAAAGCTTGAAGGTAAAAGATCATTGTTCCCTTTTAAGAAAAAAATATATTCCATTTATCTGAAAGTGATTTATTTCTAATTTTATGTTGTCATTAATGTTTGATTTACAGTTCTTGAAGAAATGTATGTATGTTATTATCAATGTTTCATTGGAATTATTTTGTTTACAGATCTGCATTATATATATGTTATCATTACACTGTTATTAAAACTTGATATTTATAGAAGCTTAATGTATTTTTAGACTTAAGGAAATAAACATGTTTTAGTTTGCATAAAAAGCTTGAAGGTAAAAGATCATTGTTCCCTTTTAAGAAAAAAATATATTCCATTTATCTGAAAGTGATTTATTTCTAATTTTATGTTGTCATTAATGTTTGATTTACAGTTCTTGAAGAAATGTATGTATGTTATTATCAATGTTTCATTGGAATTATTTTGTTTACAACTTGTGTAAAGTGAGAAATCCATAAGCTGTCTTCATTCTAAAATTATGTAAGGCTATTTCATAGGAATCTTGTCCCACATTTCATGTGAAGAATTATATAAATCCACATTTTAACAGATTTGGGTATACTTGGGGTGGGCAGAAAGCTTTTAAAAAAAAAAAGCTTTATTAGACATGATTAAGGTACAATAAACTGCATACATTTAAAGTCTACAATTTGATGTTTGATATTCGTATAAAGCCATGAATGGAAGTGTTAGGGAAATGCACTATAATACTATAGTTTATTGCAATAAAAAGGAGAATAAAAAAGGCAGTAGGAAACATATGAGAAATCTCTACCTTCTGCTCAGTTTTGCTGTGAACCTTAAACAGCTATAAAATTAAAGCCTATTTTTAAAAAAGGAAGAATGACTGACAAACTGTGGTTAGTCAGACTTGGGTATTTGGCAGACATTTTCTCAAAAATGAACAAAGTGAGCTTTGTTACTTCAAGGACAACAACTGACAGTATTTGTTGCCAACAGTGAAATTTGAGCTATCAAGCAAAAGTTGGAATTTTGAAAAATTTGTATCTGCCACTGTAAGTTTGATGGCTTCCATACATTTAAAGGCTTTTCTGATATCACTGGTGTGATAATGAATGTGATTTATTGAGGTTGTCTGTGAAGTGCATCAACATTTGGAAAATCTGTTTAATTCTGTAAAGCAACATTTTCCATGACCAATGCATGAGCTACAAAATCACACATGAGAAATAGACTCATTCAAAGTGCAAAAGGATTACTTGATGTTAATGTTTTGGTATGAAGAGTAAGAAAAGTTCAGTGATGTATTTTAGATTCCATATTGCAATTACTATATCCCCTAAAAAACCACCACTTGTTGAGTTTTCGTAAAGTATCAAAGATAGTCACAATTATTCTAAAAGACCGTGAAAATACTCCTCCCTCCCTTTTCCAACTACATATCTGTGTGAGATTGGAATATATATATATAACTCAATCAGAATAATATACAGTAGCATATTGAATACAAAAGCAGATATGAGAATCCTGTTACCTTCTATTAATCTAAACATTGGAGATTTGAAAAACTAAGGCAATGTCACTCTTCTCACTAAATGTTTTTGATTTGGAAATATAGATACTTTTATAAAAATATATCACCTGCATTAACATGTCATGGATTTATTATTGTTATTTAAATTACCAATGATTGCTAAGAGTGTAAAATGGTCCTAAAATGAAAAATTTTGAAGATTTCAGTTCTACAATAAATTTTTTGGTTGGTAAAATTATGACAGCCATTTTCTCACTTACGTTCTCACTTCAGTGGAGCACTTGTGCAAAATGTAAGCCAAATCTAAACTTTTATAGTACACCTTGATAAACAATCTCCATGAAGTAAAAATAATAATGATACAGTGGCTTTGCTTTCCTTAGGGAATTCAGAACTGATAGATCAGAGGTTTAGCTCAAGGCTAGAGATAAATTTTATTAGAATACTATTTAATGTCACCCCAGGTCACATGCAAAAGTATTTTGTAAATGGTGGAATAGTTATTTTTGTTCAGTCACTCAGTTGCGTCTGACTCTGCAACCTATGGACCGCATCACACCAGTCTTCCCCGTCCTTCACTATCTCTGGGAGTTTGCTCAGACTCATGTCCATTGAGGCAGTGATGCCATCCAATCATCTCATCTTCTGTCATCCCCTTCTCCTCCTGCCTTCAATCTTTCCCAGAATCAGGGTCTTTTCCAATGAGTCAGCCTCAGGTGGCCATCACCTCTTTGCATCAGGTGGCCAAAGGGTTAGAGTTTCAGTTCAGAGTTTCAGAGTCTTATTTTATTATGAGACATTCTGTCTAGAACTCTGCTCACCAAAATGTTAAGATCAGTTGCAGTGAGCAAAAATATTCTCATTCTGCATATAGAATGTTTCATAGATTAAACTTATCTTTGGTATTTCTAATAGTCCAACTAGTAAAAATTGCTGAAAGAATTCAGCTGTCTTTCACAGCTGAAATAGATTCCATGACTTTTGTGCCAAATGACTTGTAAAATTGGTTATTTTTGTTGTCAGATCTTAAGTTGTGCCTAGGAGTTCCAGCCATTCTAAGAACTGAATGTGCAATGACAGTAGTAATAAACAACTTTTTGTTTGTGTTCACATTGTGCCAGATACTATGTTTGGTGCTTTACATGTATTCTTATTTAAAGACCTCATCAATACTATTCAATGTGTATTATTTTCTCCCCATTAACAGATACAGAAACAAAGGCTGAGAGAAGTTATCAGATCTCAAAGTTAAACTGTTAATTGACCTATGATGCTTCTTAATATATGAGATAGTTGAGTCAGATATTTTGCAATATTTGGTCATTTAAGAGCTCCAGTGCTCTGAGGGCAAAGGATCTTCCATAGGAAGAGAAACTACACTAAGCCTTCTCTCTGTTAGCTTCATAGTTTTGGATAAAAACAATGAAAGCTCAAAAATTTGAATGGATATTTTAAAAAGTCATTCCATCATAGCCTATGGTCAAAGAAAAGACTGGAATCATAAAATTTAATAACTATGCAAAGCTGGATAAATCACTTCTTTCCTGTGGGCCTCTGACTGCTGAGGGATAATGCATGGAGCACTGGCTTTAGAGTCTGACAGCATGGATGTGATCCCTTGCGACGCCACTTAACTATGTGAACTTGGACAAGTTATTTAAATTCTCAGTGGCTAGTTTCTTCATTTGTAGTTTCCACCTATGTCTAAAATTCTAATTCTTTGATCTAGATGTTTAGTTTATATAACATTAATACCCTAGATGGTAAATTCCAGTAGTCCACTTATTAGACTGCTATGACTAGAAAATAAGCATTCTATGTACCGGAATGCTAAAAACTGTGCTTCCCTCTATTCTCTAATCATAGAAAGACACACAAGGAACTAGAAATGTACGTGACTTTGGGAGGAGAACTTGGGGGCTGGGCAATAGAGAAAACAGATTTCGTTTATTGAACCCCCAGTGTACTTCTTAAAATGTATACACACACACACATACTTCATTTGATAAAACCTAAATTCCTTCACACTAATATTCAATTCTTTCCATAGTCTAGTGTAGACTGGTGATTCTCAATATGCGGTCCTCTGACCAACATCATCAACTCCAACTGGGAACTTATTAGAGGTGCAAATTCTCAGAGATAATCTCAGATCTATTGAATCAGAAACTCTGAACATCAGACCAGCAATCTGTGTTAACAAGATGTTCCAGGGTTTCTGATGCATTCTAAAGTTTGAGAGCCTATATTTGGATTCAGCTTTTTAAACAGCTATCAGATAATTGTTTTGTCAAACCCTATTCCATTGTGATGCTGGTTTAAAACAAAGCTCTCTTTAACAAGCTTGCATGATGGTTAGCTGCTTTGGCTCTGGAGCCAGACCTTTTGGACCCAAAATCTGGCTTTTCAATGTACTAGTGGGTTTATAGCCTTAGATTCCTCCTCAGTAAAATGGAAATCATAATAATGCCTACCTCATGAGAGTGTGGTGAGAATTAAATGGGAAGTACTCACATGTTAAATAAATGCTTCTTAAAAATAAAATCTAATGAGGTAAAGAGTTATTGACAAATCAAATTGGGGGTATTTGCATGCTGAGTCGCTTCAGTCGTGTCCAACTATTTGCAACCCTCTGGACTATAGCCCGCCAGGCTCATCTGTCTATGGGATTCTCCAGGCAAGAATACTAGAGTGGGTGTCATGCCCTCCTCCAGGGTATCTTTCCAGCACAAGGATTGAACCCAAGTCTCTTATGTGTCCTGCATTGGCAGGCAAGTAGCCTGCCAGTAGCACCACCTTGGCATCCCCATGCTAGCAAGGTAGCATACCTTGAAGCGTCCCTGATACTCCATGCAGCAGGCATTATAAACCAATTTTATAGATGAGAACACAGAGATTAATAAGTAGATGAAGTGCACTCAACTATTAAGCGACTATGCAAGCCTGTCAACATCTTTCACATTTCCAACATTACTTCTATTAAAAGTGAACTAAGAAAGTGAAGCCCAAAGTCATTTACTTTTATGTTTATTACCACCTACAAAATAAAAGACTTAATGGCGTCTGATGGTTTCTAATGGTCATACATGAAGTTAAAGTGAAATTATACATTATCTATGTAATATAGTCACAATCCCTCTTTCTCATTAGCTCAGTAATTGAGGGTTAATAATAACCTCAAGTGATACCCTGAGAAGGGGAATATCTTCTCATCCACGACTAATTCATGGAGACGGAACTAGAGAACAATGTAGTTTTAGATTTAGAGAATCGTTTCAGGAAACTAAGTCAGTATTGTTGTTTAACATTAAGCATTACTGCCTCCAGTAGTGTCACTAGTACTGACATGTGGTCTAAGGCAAAATTTTACCAACACTACTCTTATAATATGTCCACATGAATTTTAGCTGTCATTGACGTATTTTGTGTGTGTGTTTCATGTTATCCTTGAAATATTAGCAAACGACTTTAAAAATGTGTTGTCTCAGGACCAGCAACTTCTATATTACCCAGGAGCTTGTTACAAACACAAAGTCTAGGCCCCATTCCAAATCATTACATCTGAGTCTGCATTTTAACAAGCTCGCCTGGGGATCCATATGCATGCAAAAGATTGGGAAGTACTGCTTTGTATTTTGTTTGTTTGGGTTTTTTGGTCATGCTGTTTGTGAGATCTTGGTTCCCTAATCAGGGGTTGAATCCATACCCTTGCAGTGAAACATGGAGTCCTAACCATTGGACCACCAGGGAATTCCCTGGAAAGCATTTTTTTCAATATTCTACACTTCTTTGTAGCTTGTTTTTACTTTCAATGTGCACTATTATAGACAAGAGAAAAAACTTCTTTAAAAAGATAGGTTTGTTCCTTTTTTATGCACAAACGATAATGCAATTTTGGTGTACTACAGGATGATTTGATATTTGTATATACTGTGGTTACCACAATAAGTCTGGTTAACATTTGTCACCATATATAGTTACAAATCCGTGGTGGCTCAGCAGTAAAGAATCTGCCTGCAATGCAGGAGCCATAGGAGGTGCAGGTTCAATCCCTGGGTCCAGAAGATCTCTCAGAAGAGAGGATGGGAACCCACTCCAGTATTCTTGCCTAGAGAATCCAATGGACAGAGGAGCCTGGCAGGTTACAGTCCATGGGGGCACAAAGAGACATGACTTAGCAACTAAACAAGAGCACATGACTTATTTATTTTATAACTCAAAGTTGGTTCCTTTTGATCACTTTCACCCATTTTTCCCACTTGCCTAACCCCACCTCTGGTAAACACCAATTTGTTCATGCATCTATGAGCTTGGTTATTTTTTCACTTTTTTGCTTATTTTTAAATTTCACATACAATTGCAAGCATACAATCTTTGTCTTTCTCTGTCAGACTTATTTCACTTATTTTGGTCTGTCTTTTGGACACCAGTGATCATGTGAGTAATATGGTGCAACTGTACTCAGGATCCTGTAATAAAATACTTTAGGTGATTTATAGTAGGACAGCCATCAATAAAGTCAGTTGGAATGTTATATCTTGAGTTTGACTCCTCTGAATTTCAGAAATAATTGAAGGATGTGTGTTTTGCACCTAATAGTTTTCTTTGTAACACAAAAATGTAAAATAATTTCAGGGTATAAATTATTAGTTCAACATAGCCCGTGATCCAGTAAAAATGCTACCTTTTTATTTCAGAAAGTGCTCACTTTACATTGTCTTGGGGACTATGAAAACAACCTGCACACTGAAACTGTACAAAATAATCTTTTTAATCAATGGGGAAAATTATGATAGTTTTCATGAAGGATCTTTAAACCCTTTCAAAGCATCAAATACTGTTACTGTTGGTTATCAGTGTATTGGAAAAATGGAAAAATAATAAAACCAACATGTATTTAACATACCATCACCGTAAACATTAGGAGCATTAAGAATTAAAGTCGGCTTTTTGTGGAAAAAACCTATCAAAATTACTTTGAACAATACTTGCGTTGTTTTCATTGTGTGAGTCATAATTCAGAGTGGACATCCTTTCTAAGCATCAGTGAAATGTCATCCTCTTTTTAAGCTTGGAGCAGCTTCTAGACTTCTATCTTTTGTGTTTTCAACACCATGAAATATCTCTGCGCTTCTTTAATGTAAAGTTTATTGCCAGGGTCACTTCCTCTGGGACATCATCATTTTTATTATAACCACTTTCCTCCTTGATGTCAACAAGTTTTCCTTCACTAAGCTCCTCTGGCAGCAGATCTAAAGGCTCTTGAATAATGGCAAGCAACATTCCCATAGTCAGCTGTTTCTTCTATAATCCCATATATGTTCAGTTCAAATCCTACAGTGTTATTTGCACATTGTGCTGAAAGTTTCTGCTATAATGCATCCATATTACTTGCTGTTACTTCCTCCCATGATGCTTGCATATTTTCAGTTGAATGCTTTATGTAATATTTCTTCTAAAACTCAGCCAAAGAAACTGTCTGATCTCCAGTTGTAGCATCAAAACTTATTCCAAAATATGTGTAAGATAATAGGCTTTCAAAATTCAAATAGCTACTTGGTCCACCAGTTGAATTAATGAAGGTGTTCTTGTTAGGTAAAGATGACCAGGACACCAAAAGAATATCTACCTAACAAGCTTTTAATGACGGAGCGCTCCCGGGTGGGGCTCTCAGATCCGAAGGAGGCAGGTCCAGGAAGTCCGCCAGCCGGACCTCGCTAGAAGTTTGTTTATATATGCACGCTGCAGGGGATGGCCAGGTTGCGGAAGGGGTTTCAATAAGTTGCCAGTTTGCAGCAGCGCGGGCTGATAGGTTTTTCTATGTGGTTGGGGCAGGGCAGCTTTGGCTGCGAAATGTGCTGTCACTGGTTCCCGGGATCTGGGAGCCTCCCTCCATTAGGGACTCCCCCGGCCAGCGGGGGAGAGTAGGGGCAGCCCATCATGGCCTCTGAGGTCCGACCTTACATTCTGACCCTTTTGATAGGATAAAGGGGAGCTGTTGTCATTTCTGGCTACTTCCTGCTGAGCTGGGGCATCGTTGGGGCTGAGGGTTGTGGCCATATCCCAGTGACCTTTAGGGGGCCTCAGGGTCTCTGGACAGGAGCTTGGAGTGTGTGGCCACCATCAGCATCCATCCAGTAGCCATCTGGGTCAGGTCTCCGACCCTCTGGAGGATGATCTGAAAAACACAAGGTCTTATCGACAGGATGAGGAACAAGGCAGTGAGGGCATTGGCTGGTAGATACAGTACCTCGGTGATCAAGAGCCTCATTGGCCAGGTTATTTTTGTGGCATTTTGAGTGAGATTTTGGGCCTCTACCCATTTGTTGGGAATCAGTTGGGCAAGGAACGGTCGGGGTCTCAAGGGAAGACAGAGCCAACATGAGAGGTTTGGTGAGGTTTCAGTTAGGGTCTGATAGATGTCATTGATGCTGGTGAAAATTTGGGATGAGAAATCTAAGGGTTTGAGTGTCTGATGAACTTGGTCTAGGAGTTTGTTGGGCTTATGGTGTGGATTAGAGGCTTCAGTTGCTAACTTTATGAGGTCCTGTTGGACCTTATGTTGGATTTGTTTTTGCCTCTGATCTTGGCCCCCCTTCCCGTCTGTCATTCTGTAGTGAGTTTGCATGGTAAAACAGAGATCTTTGTCTCCAACTTTATGGCAGCTAGAGGCTGAACTTGATTTGGCTATCTCAAGGCTCTTGGCCGTCGAATACCATTTACCTCTATGAGAGCATGACCAGGCAGGTGGAGCATAACAGTCTCGGTGGACATAAGTGTAGGCTGTGAACCCAGTTTCCCAGCAGCTTTGTTTTGTGCAGCCCTGGGGGCAGGGTGTAGATATTATCATAGCCAGGAGGAATAGTGGCAAGAGCATGTTTAGCTAAAATATTAGAAGGAGAGTGATAAAAGAGAAAAAGTCAATTTGAAATTCCGTAAAAAGGAGGAAGGTCCCCTGTAAATATAGATCAAAAATTGCCTGAAAGAAAGAGTCACAGTCGGTGATTGGGGTAGCTAGCCAGAGGTCCTGTAATAGCTTCAAGATAAAGTCTTTAAGGCAGGCTAGAGACATATGGCCAGGTCAGGCCATTTTAAAGGAATAGCCCCCCAGGAGTAGTGAACAGATGATAAGTAAGGGGCAGTGAAAGTCGGAGTGTGGGCGGCCAGTCCTGGGGGGAGCCATGACAGCCAGTCTAATGGCAAAAAGTATAGCCAAAGTTGTGATTGGCAACAGCCACAGTGGATGAGGCCACCCAGCATTGGACAGGGCGCTTCACTCACCGGCAGGAGGCAGGGGTGTCTTAGTAATGGTGAATTGCTGGAGCCGAGAGTCGCTAAGGTCTGACGTGAATTTGGAAGCTAGGAGGTCGGCTAGGTGGTGTGGTGAGAATATAATTAGGTGTTGATCTAGAATTAGTTTTTTTGCATCTGCATATAGAGAAGCTGCTGCTGCCAGGGCACATAGGCAGGGGAACCATCCCCGGGTGGTGGGGTATAACTGTTTGGAGATAAATGCCACTGGCAGCATTTTAAAAGGGCCCGCAGGCTATATGAGGGCTCCAAAGGCTATGTCCCCTTTTTTATCAGTATACAGGTGATAGGGGAGATTGGGATTGGGCAGGAAGAGTGGGGAAGAGGACAACAAAGCTGAGCGGAGGTTGTAGAAAGCCTTTTTTGACCTCTGTTTCTGAAGAGAGTGGTCCAGTAGGGGTGTCTTTTGCGGCTGTGTAAAGAGGTTTAGCCAGTGAAACATAGTTAGGAACCCAGTGTGATAAGTGAATGGTGGCCTTAAGTTTAGCTAAAATGTCTCACCCTAGCAGGGGAGTGGGGCATGAAGGGATTATCAGAAAAGAGTGAGTGAACAGGAAGTGGTCAAGTTGACAGGGATGTGGCCCAGTCTGCAAGGGTCATGAAGATGTGCCATCTATACCCACCACCAAGACCTGGGAAGGATGTAAGGTGCCCCCAAAGGAGGGAAGAACCGAATAAGTAGCCCCCGTATCTTTCAAAAAATTGATAGACTTACCCGCCACTTGAAGCATTACCCTGGGCTCGGCTTGGGTTATAGGGTCCCTGAGTCTGGGCGTCATCAATCTTGATCAAAGGAGAGAAGTTCCAAGGCAGGGTGTGGGGAGGAAATGTCCCTTTGGGGCCCAGACCTCAGCCCAGTAAGGTCGGGGTCTGAGTCGCCTGGGGACAATCACTCACCCAATGTCCCGGTTGCTTGCCTTGTCAGGGGCCAGCGGTTTGGGCATTGGTGGCCCCGTGGCCCTCATGACTGCATTTGAAGCAGGCTCCTGGTGGTGGCTTCTGGGGACCCACCTTTTGTCCCATGGCCAGCCGCAGGGCTGCTACCAGTGCCTGGGTGTGTTTCTCAAGGAGGTTGGCCTGGAGTTCAGCTTTTTGTTTAAGCCTTGCCTTGCGGCTGGCTTCGGTGGTTTCCTCCCAGGCGTTGTAAACCTTAAAGGCCATTTTTACCAGGTCTCAGAGGGTGTCTGAGGCCCATCCTCAGCCTTGGAAAGTTTATTTCTGATGTCTGCAGCTGATTGGGATATAAAATGGTTGGCTAGAGTGGTAACCCCCACCAGAGAATCTGGGGCAATCCGGGTATAGGTGGTGAGAGTCTCTGTCAGCCTGTTAAGAAAGGCTGCTGGGTTTTCATCGGGGCCCTAGGTCACTTCATCTAGTTTAAGTAGGTTTACTACCTTAAGGGAGGTGGTCTCTATTCCCTCTAATAGGCATTCTATCATGTATTGAATATTGGCCTTTTTCCTTTGTCCCTCTTGATAGTCCCAATCTGGGTCTATGTCTGGGATAGCAGCCGCTCCAGGTGGCCAAGCAGTGTCAGCTGGATTGGCTAGATGCCTCCAGTATGTTATCTCCCTTTCTGCGGCAGAAATGGCCTTTCTTTTTTCTGGGGTAGTAGTGGACCCCAGGATGACAAATATGTCTTGCCAGGTGAGGGCGTAAGATCGAGATAGCTGGGTGAAGTTTTTGATATAGTGGGAAGGGTTGGCCGAATGAGAGCCTAGCCGTTGTTAAATATGGCAAGATGTTGGAGAACAAAGGGCACATGGACATGGGTGAGACCCTCTGGGCCGGCCACCTGGTGGAGAGGAAGCAGGGGAGCTGGCGGCAGATTGGGAGTGGTCTGCAACCTTGAGTGTGAGCTGACTGGTGAGTCAGAAAGGGGGGCATGGAGGAAGGGGTGGATATTGAGGTGGAGCCATGGGAGTGGCGAGGGGCATAGTCAGTGAAGAGTTGGGCTGTGAGAACAGTGAAGGGGGAGAATGGAGAGACGGAGCCAAGGATGGAGCCAAGAACGTAGCCAAGGGAGCGGCGGGAGGCATAATCACAGGAGAGTTGGGCTGTGAGAGTGGTGGGGGAGGGAAGGACATGGAGGGAATGGGGGAGGGCAAAAGATGGAGGCAATGTAAGGGCAGAAGTTTCTGCCTCAGGTGTCTCTGGTTGGGCCGCTGATGGCCTCCCTGGTGATGTAGGGCTAGAGAGAGTCATGATTAGGAGAATTTCAGAAGGGGAACAGCGGGTGCATGGCGTGGGACAGGAGCGCAACTGCCAGAAAGCCTGTACGTAAGGTACCTCAGACCATTTTCCCGTCCTCTGGCAGTAATCATCTAAGTCACAGAAGATGTCAAAATCGAAAGTTCCGGTTGGTGGCCTTTGTGAGCTGTTATCTAAAGAGTATTGGGGCCATGCCTCAGAACAAAGGTAGATTAAGCATTTGGAACGAATTTCTCCAGGGATATGTAGAGTTCTGAGGTTGGCAAGTAAACATTTTAGTGGTGTAGACCAGAGCCAGTCAGGCTTGGAGGGAGCTGCCCCCATGGCGATCATGAAACGAAGGTCCTGGACCAGTCGTGAACGGGGCTGGGAGTAGAGGATATGTAGAGTTCTGAGGTTGGCAAGTAAACATTTTAGTGGTGTAGACCAGAGCCAGTCAGGCTTGGAGGGAGCTGCCCCCATGGCGATCATGAAACGAAGGTCCTGGACCAGTCGTGAACGGGGCTGGGAGTAGTCTGGTCAGGCATCCCCGAATAGGCAGTCAACTCAGCGAGGAGAAGGCCACTCAGCCAAGATGGACATCTCCAAATTGACAGGTGGCGAGGAAGCAAGCCTGGCTTGTGGAGGAGGGGTCCGGCCACGGCCACGATTTTATCGGAACCGTAACACCCTTATAATCGCCACGGAAGCAAAAACCCCCAGAGCCTGACCGATGGAACTCACCCCATATCCTGCCAGACGACTGAATGGTCCCACAGGGGTGACGAGGTGACCTGGTCTGGAGCAGGCCAGACCTGAGGGGGCCGCAAATCCCGCTCTTCGCAGGATAGGCCCTCGCCTCGAGCCCCACATTGGGCACCAAATGTTAGGTAAAGACGACCAGGACACCAAAATAAAATCAACCTAACAAGCTTTTAATGACACAGCACTCTCGGGCAGGTTCCCAGACCAGAAGGAGGCAGGTCCAGGAAGTCCACACGCCTCACCGTGCTAGAAGTTTGTTTATATATGCACCCTGTGAGAGATGGCCAGGTTAGCAGAAGGGGTTTGGATAGGTTGCTGGTTTGCAGTGGCATGGGCTGATAGGTTTTTCTATGCGGCTGGGGTGGGTTGGCTTTGGCAGCGAAGTGTGCTATCATTGGTCCCCAGGATCTGGGAGCCTCCCTCCGTTAGGGACTCCCCTGACCAGTGAGGGAGAGGAGGGGCGACTCAGTCATGGCAACCGGCAAAGTGTGCTGTCATTGGGGACCTTCTCACGCGTGGGAGGGAGAGGAGGGGTGGCCCATCATGGCCCCGGGGGTCTGACCTTACAGTTCTTGGTGATGGAAAGCAAATTTTCACATTTTCATTTAAATCCCCAAGAAAATTAGGATGACCAAGAGCATTACCCAACAGGAGTAGTGCTTTAAATGTTAAATGTTTGTGCCAATTACTATTGACAAGAAGGCAACACATCTACAGGATTTACTGTCCATATGTGAACTGAACAGATGCACAGAGGCTGATCAATGACAGACTGAGAAGAGTAATGAGACTCATCACTGATCATGATGCACGTCTGTCATTTGCATTGTGATCTGTGGGCTAAAGAGTTAGCAGCAAAGCTTTTACTTCATGTAGTTATCCACAGTTCATATAGAACTTCCCTAGTGTCTTAGACAGGAAAGAATCTGCCTTCAATGCAGAAGAACCAAGTTTAATCCCTGGTTCAGAGACGTCTCCTGGATAAGAGAATGGCTACCCACTCTAGTATTCTTGCCTGAAAAATTCCATGCCTGGAAGGCTATAGTCCATGAGCTATAGTCCATGAGCTAAACTCCCTGGAGTCACAAAGAGTCACACACAACTGAGCAACTAACACTTTCACAACTGATATCCCAAGGTAACTGGAATTTGAGCCATGTTGTTGGAAGACTAATGCTATTTAACAAATCCTGAGCATTTAACAAATCCTGAGCATTACTTTGCTAGTGTGTGAGATGAGTGTAATTGTGAAGTAGTTTGAACATTCTTTGACATTGCCTTTCTTTGGGATTGGAATGAAAACTGACCTTTTCTAGTCCTGTGGCCACTGTTGAGTTTTCCAAATTTGCTGGCATATTGAGTGCAGCACTTCAACAGCATCATCTTTTAAGATTTGAAATAGCTCACCTGGAATTCCATCACCTCCAATAGCTTTGTTTGTAGTGACACTCCCTAAGGCCTACTTGATTTCACATTCCAAGATGCTGGGCTCTAGGTGAGTGATCACACCATAATGGTTATCTGGGTCATGAAGATCTTTTCTGTATAGTCCTTCTTTGTATTCTTGACACCTCTTCTCAATATCTTCTACTTCTGTTAGGTCCATACCATTGTTGTCTTTTATTGTGCCCATCTTTGCATGAAATGTTCCCTTGGTATTTCTGATTTTATCCAAAAGATCTCTAATCTTTCCCAATCTATTGTTTTCCTCTGTTTCTTTGCATTGATCACTAAGGAAGGCTTTCTTATCTCTCCTTGCTACTCTTTAGAACTCTGTACTCACATGGGTATATCTTCCCTTTTCTCCTTTGCCTTTCACTTATCTTCTTTTCTCAGCTATTTGTAAGGCCTCCTCAGACAACCATTTTGCCTTTATGCATTTTTTTTTCTTGAGGATGGTCTTGATCACTGCCTCCTGTACAATGTCACACACCTCCATCCATTGTTCTTCAGGCACTCTGTTTATCAGATCTAATCCCTTGAATCTATTTGTTACTTTCACTGTGTAATCATAGGGATTTGATTTAGATCATACCTGAATGGTCTAGTGATTTTCCCTACAAAATTTAAAGTAATACTCAAATTCTCCAAGCCGGCTTCAACAGTACATGAACCACCACCTTACCTGCCTCTTGAGATATCTTTATGCACGTCAAGAAGCAGCAGTCAGAACCGGACATGGAACAACGGAGTGATTCCAAATTGGGAAAAGAATACCTCAAGGCTCTCCACTGTCACCCTGCTTATTTAACTAGTATGCAGAATACATCATGTGAAATTCCAGGCTGGATGAAGCACAAGCTGAATTAATAAATGCTGGGAGAGATATCACTAACCTCAGATACACAGATGACACCACCATTATGGCAGAGAGCAAAGAAGAACTAAAGAGCCTCTTGATGAAAGTGAAAGAGGAGAGTGAAAAAGCTGGCTTAAAGCTCAACATTCAGAAAACTAAGATCATGGCAGCTGCTCCCATCACTTCATGGCAAATAGTCGGGGGAACAATGGAAACATTGAGAGATTTTACTTTGGGGGCTTCAAAATCACTACAGATGGTGACTGCAGCCATAAAATTAAAAGACACATGCTCCTTGGAAGAAAAGTTATGACCAACCTAGACAGCATATTAGAAAGTAGACACATTACCTTGCTGACAAATGTCTGTCTGGTCAAAGCTATGGCTTTTCCAGTAGTCATGTACGGATGTGAGATTTGGATTATAAAGAAAGTTGAGTGCCGAAGAATTGATGTTTTTGCATTGTGGTATTAGAGAAGACTCTTGAGAGTCCCTTGGATTGCAAGGAAATAAACCAATCCATCCTAAAGGAAATCAGTCTTATTCATTGGTATGACTGATGCTGAAGCTCCTGTACTTCGGCCACCTGATGCAAAGAACTGACTCATTAGAAAAGACTCAAAAGATTGAAGGAAGGAGAAGGGGACAAAAGAGGATGAGATGGTTAGATGGCATCACTGACTTGATGGAAATGAGTTTGAGCAAGCTCCAAGATTTGGCGACAGACAGGTTAGCCTGGCCTGCTACCGTTATGGGGTCTCAGTCAAACAAGACTGAGTAACTGAACTGAACTGAACTCTAGAGCTATTATTCATTTACTAGTTGGCTCAGCGGTAAATAAACCAGCTGCCAATGCAGGAGACACAGGAGGACCATGTTTGATCCCTGTATCGGGTTGGGAAGACCCCTTGGAGGAAATGGCAATCCATTCCAGTATTTTTGCCTGGAGAACCCCATGAACAGAGGAGCCTAGTGGCTACAGTCCATGGGGTTGCACAGAGTTGGACATGACTGAACATGCACTGGACAGGACTAAGCATGCACACCAAAGCTATTATTCACAGCTGAATGCTGTGCTTCCCCACTTCTGGGTTCTAACCAGTTGAAGCTGTTAAGAACCATGAATCATGAGTTACCCTGATCAGGGTCAGGCTGGACTTGACCTAATTAGATCTTCCCTTGCCATGAATAAAGGAACTTGATTTACCCAATTGTACACAGACTTGTGAACTTATTCTACCCTCTCCATATGCAAATTTTTCATTTTTAAAGAGCATGACGCCCTGTTGCCACCCCCTTTTGATACCGACTTCCCCCCTCCCACCCCGCCTCAGTGCACTGCTGTGAATTTCTTCTGAGTATAAGCAGGGAATGTTCCTTTGCCTGGCAATAAATAAAATCAGCTTCAATTTTTGAGCTCTGATCCTTATTTTATTTTTTGATATCCAAGATCATACATGTAATAAGTGACAGAGCTGGGACACAAATCCATTCTAACTTAAAACTCAAACACTTAATTTCTGTGTCCACTCATTAACTAAATGATGGGGATAAATTACCTTCAAGCCAGCTAGTTCCAAGATAAAGAAAAAGGAAGAGGATTCTACAGCCTTATTCTGACTGCTTCTAATTCATTTTTCCCTTTACAGTGGTGAGATCATTACCCTTGAGGTTCCTTCTTGTTACAGCAAAGCAATGATATGAATGGTAGTAACAGTGTAATAATATTACTATCAAAGGAAACTTAAATATAGCTAGTGCTTACTCTGTGCCAGGTCCTCTTTCTTTCCCAACTGCCTCAAACCAAGCAATGAAATGTCTTGTTCTCTTGTGATAACTTGAATGTGTATTCATGGGATTCCTTTGTGTAGATTTGGGGTAAAGTGGCCTAAGTTTGGAGTGGTGAGGATCTTGGCAAATTGGAGAACTGTGCTTATTTGAAGGCAGCTGCCATTATACTGGTTTCTTTGCTTGTCATGGGAGAATACAGGTCCAGTACTGGCAGATCATCCTTATTTTTCAAAAGACAATAAACGTCTGGGCCATTATATAGAGTTTACCACTTTTTAAAATACTTTGTGAAGTAACCAGTACACATCCAGAGGCTGAAATATACCCTGTCTGTAGCATCTGCTACTGAAAGGCACAGGCAGAGAGGCAAGAAGATACAGTAGAGTCACACTATCTGCATTTAGTACTAGCTTTCCTACTTTTGTATGGCCTTGGGCTAGTTGCTTAGCCTCTTTATGCCTCTATTTCCTTATATGTAAGAGGTTTAAAACAATAAATATTTGATAGAGCTTCTTTAAGGAAAATGGTTACTTCTATCTCTAAAATGCTTAGTAAAATATTTTGCATCTAATCAGTGGTTTTGTTGTTAATATTTTGCCCACTCCCTTTTATCTTCTCTTTCTTATACCTGCCATATATACCTTTTACCCTCCCAAGTTCTTACATGCATTCATTATAAGGATATACATTATGAGCATCTGACTATAAGAGACACCTATGTCCATTCTAGAGGAGATCAGTCCTGGGTGTTCTTTGGAAGGAATGATGCTAAAGCAGAAACTCCAGTGCCTTGGCCACCTCATGAGAAGAGTTGACTCATTGGAAAAGACTCGATGCTCAGAGGGATTGGGGGCAGGAGGAAAAGGGGAGGACAGAGGATGAGATGGCTGGATGGCATCATGGACTCGATGGACATGAGTCTGAGTGAAATCTGGGAGTTGGTGATGGACAGGGAGGCCTGGCGTGCTGCAATTCATGAGGTCGCAAAGAGTCAGACACGACTGAGCCACTGAACTGAACTAAAGTTGTATAAAAGCAGACAAAACTTTTGTTATTTTCAGGCTCAGTTAAATGACAAGTGAATTAAGAAAAGAGAAGAATGAACTATATTAATTTTACCACTTATTAAGAGATATTGAACCATTTGGTTGAACTGATAAATTAACTTACATAATATTAAGCAGTCACTACATAAATAACTTTTGTAGGTGAATTTTAATATGTGGGCTTTTCAAAAATTTTTTGCCATTTGACCTTTTAGAATGTCTAACTAATGTATTTAACTTTTCAGTTTATCTTTATTAGAAGAATTTGACTGTAGCTGTAATGAGCTGGAGTCTCTACCTTCTACTATTGGCTACCTTCACAGTCTTCGAACATTAGCAGTCGATGAGAACTTCCTTCCAGAATTGCCCCGAGAAGTGAGGAATAAACTTGTTTTTATTAATTAATTTTTAATGACTGTTTTGGACATAAATTTTAGCAGGTGCATTAGCAGTGTAGCTTCATGAGTTGAGCTGTGAATGCATATAGGAGTTATATATTTGTTAATCATTCTTTTTAAAATAACAAGGGATAAGTTCTTATATTTGACCAAGGAAATGCATTTGACTTAAACATTGCTTGCTCAAAATCATAATAAATTAAGTTCAGGCAATTTGTATATTTTGCTTTTAAGAACAGC
>SJYC01035986.1:0-21549 GCA_006408675.1 Madoqua kirkii
TGAGTATATCTAGAAATTCCTATACATGCTTAAATATATAGGTTGACAAAACTCTTTTACAAATCTGCATTTCAAAGCATCAGTTTGTTGCACTGATTGAACACCAACTGTACATTTAGCACTGTGCTAAACACTGCGAGAGAAAGAAAAGAAATATAAAATGTATTAATAGTCCCCAAATGATTTAGAGACCAACCAGGTAAATTTAAGACAGATGAAGCAACTAGAGAATATATTATATAAAGTGTGATAACATGATTGGCTTTGTGATGGAGCATAGATTGCTCTAAGAAACTGGAGACATACATGATCATTGCCAGTCACTTTAAAAGTTACATGAAGTGTTTAAGGTTGAATTCCATGTTCACGATTGGGTGATTCTTTTAAAGTCAAAAACAGAGGAAGGCATTCTAGGCAAAGAGGGAAAAAAAGTCCTAAGCAAAAATAAGCATGGTGTGCACCACTTATTCATTTTCACCACTTCTTTATTTTGCCTATAAGAGCCATATTAATGTACTTTTTCATTTCTAAAATATTACAGATATTTTATAACAAAGCAACAGACTTTTATATCTAAGTACTGCAATAATATAAAAAGGAGGAAAATTAACAGCTAGTGTGTACACAAAAGTATACACACACTTTATATTTAGCTCTCCTGTCACCACATAACTGTAAGGTAATGATAATCCATAAGCTGAATAACTACAGCAAAATACATAGATCCTAAAATTGCTTTATACCTGGATGGAAGAGTTGAGGCAAGGAAAAAGTAGCTTTGATCATAAATTTAATGATAACCTGATAGAGAAAAAAATCTTGAAATTGTCTGACAAGGACTTCAAACTTAACAAATCCAAAAAAATTTTCATCTTTTCACTTCAGACTTACTTCTCTGTATATGTGGTCTTGACCTCAGCTGGTACCATTATCTACCAGTTCACTCAAGCTAGACAATCGAGAGGTATTTTGATTTCTTTTTCCTTCTTTCTCCCTTCTCTATGCCCCTTCCAAACAATCACCAACGCCTATACATTTTCATGAATGAGTCTCCTAATACTCCTCAGGTCTTGAACTCTGTCCTGCATTTCTGTAAAAATTGTCAATTTCTTGGCTTACTTTGTCCCAGGCTCCCTCACTGCCTAGCTTATGATCTTTACAAAACACAAGTCTAATCCTGCCCTCTGTAAAAAACACTACAGTGACTCAGATTAGCTATCTGAACTTCCTCATTAGCTACAGTAGACAAGCTAAATAAGACAGAAGCTCAGCTTCCAACTTCATATTTATTTCTGTGATTTGCCCCACTCTTAGCTTTCTTATTCTACAAGCCTTTTCCTCTTGAAATTTCACTGATAATATCAACATTTTTCCTGAAATCAAGATTCTAGATCTTTCTTCAATTTTCAGACATCCTAGAATGAGAAGAGTTTGCTTCTGTACCTGTCTCTTATACACATCTCATGTTACTTTATTAGAGTAAAAGCTAACATGAAAACCTCTCTAAAGGTGTTTCTTTAAGTTATTAACAAGAATTAGCTACCTACCTTTTGATGTAACATGCTGATTAACATAGGGCTGGTGCATATTTGATGATATTAATAGATAGTGTCAACTCCCCAATTCTTTCAATAAATGATAGATCTACTTGTAAATCTTTTAGAGTCTCATTGCATCACCTACATTGATATTTCAAAGATATTTCTAATGTCAAAAGTTATTTATAAATAATTAAGATAGTGCAGAGAATAGCCTCTAAAGTATAAATAAAGCTGATAGTAACTTGATTAAATTTTACGGAGATTACCAATCACTTAAGTGTTTGACCTACTGCTATTTCAACCATTTATAAAGTAGGTCTAAACAGGATATAATCCAAAAATTGTTTTTAATCTAGAAGGGTGACCAGGGTTGGGGAGAAGCCCTAGGAGGCAGAATGTGTAAAGAACACTCTACTGCACGTTTTTTCAGCCAGCTCAACACTCACTATATTGCATTTGGTTATACTACTGCGCATAAAATGGAGTAGTTTTGTGAACATGCTTGCTGAAGGTATTTTTATGTTAAATTTCTTTTTATAAACTTCTAGGTTGAAATAAACCTAAAACGATATCCAACTCCTTATCCAGAGGATTTAAAGAATATGGTAAAATCTGTTCAAAATCTGGTGGGTAAACCAAGCCATGGAGTGCGTGTTGAGAGTTCAAATCCAACTGCTAACACGGAGCAAACTGTGAAAGAAAAATATGAACACAAGTGGCCTGTAGCCCCAAAGGAGATTACAGTGGAGGTATTTCAAGGTTATTGGTAATTGCCAGTGTGGTTTGGATTTTTTGAAATTACTAAATGACATTTTTTTTAACCGAGCAGATCTTCATTAAGTGCATTTTTTCCTAATATATAAATAAATGTGTCTACTCTTTTTAACTCTGAGGGTTGCATTTAATAAATGACACCTTCATGGTCTTAAACCATAATACAACTTCAAAAGTTCCAATACACAGAAAGAATAGTTTACTCACCTGGCTAGTCCTGGTCAGTAAGTTAAATCATTTTCATGATATTCCTTTGGCTATCCCTAACTTTTATTGTATGAGTCACTAGAAAAGTATGAATGAAGTTTTTATTATTATTTTGCAGATTTTATTAAAATTCTTGATCAGATTTAGGGCCAACTTTTTAAAATATTTTTGTGTTTGTGTTTCACCCTTTATAGAAAACACTACTATAAGCAGCAAAACGGGGGCAATAACTTTGAAATTTAGCTTTATGGAATGTAATATGAAGCTTAATTCCTACATTTTAGAATGAATTAGATATTCATCCTTATCAATTTGTGTGGTCTGAAAAGAATTCAACTACATTTATGCCACCTCTGTACTATCTCATTTACTCTTCAATTAATTTTATTATCATCTTTTTATCTTCATTAGAAACATAACTGATATGAGTATATCTAGAAATTCCTATACATGCTTAAATATATAGGTTGACAAAACTCTTTTACAAATCTGCATTTCAAAGCATCAGTTTGTTGCACTGATTGAACACCAACTGTACATTTAGCACTGTGCTAAACACTGCGAGAGAAAGAAAAGAAATATAAAATGTATTAATAGTCCCCAAATGATTTAGAGACCAACCAGGTAAATTTAAGACAGATGAAGCAACTAGAGAATATATTATATAAAGTGTGATAACATGATTGGCTTTGTGATGGAGCGTAGATTGCTCTAAGAAACTGGAGACATACATGATCATTGCCAGTCACTTTAAAAGTTACATGAAGTGTTTAAGGTTGAATTCCATGTTCACGATTGGGTGATTCTTTTAAAGTCAAAAACAGAGGAAGGCATTCTAGGCAAAGAGGGAAAAAAAGTCCTAAGCAAAAATAAGCATGGTGTGCACCACTTATTCATTTTCACCACTTCTTTATTTTGCCTATAAGAGCCATATTAATGTACTTTTTCATTTCTAAAATATTACAGATATTTTATAATAAAGCAACAGACTTTTATATCTAAGTACTGCAATAATATAAAAAGGAGGAAAATTAACAGCTAGTGTGTACACAAAAGTATACACACACTTTATATTTAGCTCTCCTGTCACCACATAACTGTAAGGTAATGATAATCCATAAGCTGAATAACTACAGCAAAATACATAGATCCTAAAATTGCTTTATACCTGGATGGAAGAGTTGAGGCAAGGAAAAAGTAGCTTTGATCATAAATTTAATGATAACCTGATAGAGAAAAAAATCTTGAAATTGTCTGACAAGGACTTCAAACTTAACAAATCCAAAAAAATTTTCATCTTTTCACTTCAGACTTACTTCTCTGTATATGTGGTCTTGACCTCAGCTGGTACCATTATCTACCAGTTCACTCAAGCTAGACAATCGAGAGGTATTTTGATTTCTTTTTCCTTCTTTCTCCCTTCTCTATGCCCTTCCAAACAATCACCAACGCCTATACATTTTCATGAATGAGTCTCCTAATACTCCTCAGGTCTTGAACTCTGTCCTGCATTTCTGTAAAAATTGTCAATTTCTTGGCTTACTTTGTCCCAGGCTCCCTCACTGCCTAGCTTATGATCTTTACAAAACACAAGTCTAATCCTGCCCTCTGTAAAAAACACTACAGTGACTCAGATTAGCTATCTGAACTTCCTCATTAGCTACAGTAGACAAGCTAAATAAGACAGAAGCTCAGCTTCCAACTTCATATTTATTTCTGTGATTTGCCCCACTCTTAGCTTTCTTATTCTACAAGCCTTTTCCTCTTGAAATTTCACTGATAATATCAACATTTTTCCTGAAATCAAGATTCTAGATCTTTCTTCAATTTTCAGACATCCTAGAATGAGAAGATGTTGCTTCTGTACCATCCTCCCTTTTCAAATTAGTGCACACAGATTAAGGGGACCATACTCCAGTATTCTTGCTTAGAAAATTCTATAGACAGGGGAGCCTGGTTGGATTATAGTCCAGACACGACTGAGCTACTAAGCACCCACACTATCTATTCTACTTGCAGATATAATAAATACAAATAACCAAGTGTCTAGCTGGTCAGTGTATATTATGCATTTTTATTTTATGTTTTGCCTGTGTATGCAATTTTTGAATATTTATTTAGATCATACTGCCAAGAATGTGGAAGAGGGTATCACACAGGGTATCACACACTACATGACATATTTATCCATGTTGTTAAATATGGAAAACCACGAAAAAAGCAGAGAGGTAGGCAGAATCAGAAAACAGAAAGAAAAAACAAGGTAAAAACAACAGAGAAAGACGAAGAAGGAAAGCTCTATCAATATAATTATTGATCACTTTCTATATGCAACCCTATGCCAATAGTTTTAACGTAAATCTAGACTGAGACTATGGCCAAGAATACCATAACTTGGATGACTTAGAAACAGTTTTTAAGGAGTCAGATTTTATTTATATATAAAAATCAAAGCCTAAGAGACTTAAAATTTCAAAGGCTCAAAAGTGTCAGTGGTTAGTAAATTGTTATAGCCAAGAAATACCTAACAGTTCTATTTATTACTGTTAGGTCTGAATAACTTAGTAAATATTTATGCCCCATTTAGTGGTTATTTGAGAAATAGTACACAAAACCACCTGAATGGACATGAGTTTGAGCAAACTCTGAGAGATAGTTAAAGACAGGCAAGCCTGCCGTGTTGCAGTCCATGGGGTCGCAAAGAGTCAGACATGACTTAGTGATGGAAAAACAACACACATAAGCTGAAAGAAAAAATAACAGTTTTATTTCACTCTTAAATAACCAAAACTACTTACTAGTGAAATGTGTGCACTTTTTAGACACTGCCTACCAACTCAAACCTTGGAATTATATTGGATACCACAATTCTAAATTCTGTTTCACATTGATTTTTGGGTGGCACTTGATTTTTTTTATCACAGCAAGCAACAAATACCCAATTCACAAAGACTATTAATCAGAGAAGTGTGCAATTGAATTTTGAAATTGAGAGCTACCTAGGGTAGCAGACATAAAGAGAACTATTGTCCATAAATTTATATCACTATTTACTCATGAGAATAAACAAGCCACTTTTATACCTAGAAAAATGAAAATTTAGTATTTTTGCATTTCTTAATGTTCTCCTGTACCTGGTAAATTGGGAATAATGAACTGAATTCAGTTCATTTCAGTTGCTCAGTTATTTCTGACTCTTTGCAACCCCACGGACAGGCTTCCTCATCCATCAGCAACTCCCAGAGTTTACTCAAACTCATGTCCATCGAGTCAGTGATGCCATCCAGCACAGCCATCTCATCCTGTCATCCCCCTTCTCCTTCTGCCTTCAATCTTTGCCAGCATCAGGGTCTTTTCCAGTGAGTCAGCTGTTCGCATCATGTGGCCAAAGTATTGCAGTTTCAGCTTCAACATCAATCTTTCGAATGAGTCTTCAGGACTGATCTCCTTCAGAATGGATTGGTTGGATCTCCCTGAAGTCCAAGGGACTCTCAAGAGTCTTCTCCAACACCACAGTCTTCTCCAGTGCCACAATTGAAAAACATCCATTCTTTGGTGCTCAGCTTTCTTTATAGTCCAACTCTCACATCCATACATGACTACTGGAAAAACTGTACATTTGACTAGACAGACCTTTGTCAGCAAAGTAATGTGTCTGCTTTTTAATATGCTGTCTAGGTTGGTCATAGCTTTTCTTCCAAGGAATAGGCATCTTTTAATTTCCTGACTGCAGTCACCATCTGCAGTGATTTTGGAGCCCCCAAATATAAAATCTCTCACTGTTCCCATTTTTTCCTGTCTATTAGCCATGAACTGATGGGACTGGATACCATGATCTTAGTTTTTTAATGTTGAGTTTTAAGCCAACTTTTTCACTCTCATCTTTCACTTTCATCAAGAGGCTCTTCACTTTCTGCCGTGAGGGTGGTGTCATCTTCGTATCTGAGATTATTGATATTTCTCCCAGGAATCTTGATTCCAGCTTGTGCTTCATCCAGCCCAACGTTTCTCATGCTGTACTCTGCATATAAGCTTAATAAGTAGAGTGACAAATATGCAGCCCTGAAGTACTCCTTTCCCAATTTGGAGCCAGTCTGTTGTTGCATGTCCAGTTCTAACTATCGCTTCTTGACCTGCATAGATTTCTCAGGAGGCAAGTCAGGTGGTCTGGTATTCCCACCTCTTCAAGAATTTTCCTGTTTGTTGTGATCCGCACAGTCAAAGGCTTTGGCATAGTCAATAAAGCAAAAGTAGATGTTTTTCTGGAACTCTCTTGCTTTTTGAATGATCCAGTGGATGTTGCCAATTTGATCTCTAGTTCCTCTGCCTTTTCTAAATCCAGCTTGAACATCTGGAAGTTCATGGTTCATTTACTGTTGAATCCTGGCTTGGGGAATTTTGAGCTTTACTTTGCTAGCGTGTGAGATGAATGCAATTGTCTGATAGTTTGAACATTCTTTGGCATTGCTTTTCTTTGGGATTGGAATGAAAACTGACCTTTTCCAGTCTTGTGGCCACCACTGAGTTTTCCATATTTGCTACAGAAGTTTAAAATCCATTGGTTTTTTAAAAATGATTATTTGTCATAAAGTTATATTCTTATACCAGTGTTGTTCATTACACTCAGTGAATGAAGTTAGAGTGAAGATTTAGCAGGCTAGACTGATCATGAGAAAAACAGAAATCTTAGGAAGAAGGCATGACATAACCAAAGAAACTGAGATGATCACTTGGAAAACAGTAGGCATTGAGAGAGAGACTGGTGGTTAAAATAGGCCCAATTGTGCATTAACTTTGTTAATAATCCAAAAAAGAAAATCTAGTTTGTCAGTGTATACTTTCCTCTTAGAACTCTAAAAGAGTTCACCCCTTAGAACACTTACATGCTTCTATCTTATATATTATGTATTATATTACTTATATATTACTTATCATAATTCAATCCTGTTTTATGAGTTATAGCTAACCATAACTAGACTGTAAATCCCCCCAGGGCATGGGTGACATTTTGTCTTTCTTTGGAAACTCTGCAGTTCTTTGCACAGTGTGAGACATATAAATAGCTTTCAAAAAATGTTTGAGGGTTAAATGGACTCATTTAAATTAGAAAATCAAAACATTTTAGTGCTTACCTCAGAGATACATACAAGTCACCTCTCCTAGCGTGCCACAGTGTACTATATTCTAGAGTCCCATTATATCTGAGCCAAATAAAGATATTGCCTCTTGGTTAACCGGTATTTAAATGTTTACTTTCCTTGTCCTGTATTATTATATCTCTCAGGATTCTTTTGTTCATCCAGCTAATGAAATGAGGATTGGGGAACTTCACCCTTCATTAGCTGAGACCCCTCTGTACCCACCCAAACTTGTTCTGCTAGGGAAGGACAAAAAAGGTAACATTGTGAACCTGATGTGGAAAATTGCCACAAATGCATGTGCATGATGAATCGCCAGTTGTAAATTATGATACACCATAGTCTAGAGAAATATTTTGTAATATGCATTTCTCACCTTCACTGGTATGCTAGTTTTCATATTTGCGTTTCTGTTTGTACTAGTCAGTGTTCATAGCACTATAATATTTTTCCCTTTCCGTTTCAGAATCAACTGATGAATCTGAAGTCGACAAAACTCACTGTCTGAATAACAGCGTTTCCTCAGGCACTTACTCAGACTACTCACCTTCCCAGGCTTCCTCAGGGTCCTCTAACACCCGGGTTAAAGTGGGGTCCTTGCAGACAACAGCTAAAGATGCAGTACATAATTCTTTGTGGGGTAACAGGTGTGTTTAGAATTCCCTCTTTTCTGTCCCCAAATGCTTATTTTCAGCAACTTTTAAAAAAATGGAATCTTCCCAATTTGGGCATTGTGTTCAGCACATGAATGGCATAGAAGACCTAAGGGGCAGGTAAGCAAATGTAGTCCCGCTAGGATTTCCAAGAGCGGATGAATCCATTTTGTGAAGCAAAACCATTGTTTATGGGAGAGATGGTAAGAGATGAGCATATTGAGGATAGAACCAAAAATAATTACTCAAAAGTTTTGTTTGCATCATTACATAATTGTGACACATTTGGGCATTCACCATACAAAATGGTGTTAAAAACTAAAGTAAAATGTATGGAAAGCCGGAAGTGACAAGTACAAAGTGAATACTCAATAAATTTTTCATCAGCCTCTTCATCATCATCATTTTATCACCACATGGGAAAGTTAGAACGTAAGTAAAAGTATTAAATCCTTCCAAAATGCCTTCTACTCTATATTACTTTCATTTATTAAGATCAAAAGCCATAGAGGGCAATAAAGTGACTCAGAGTAGTAGTAGCATTTGCCCAGTTCTGATTCCTTTGTTTTATAGCTTGTTGCTATATTTCACACTACAAATAGCAAATAAAAATTGTCATATGACATAGATAATCATACTTCCATGCAGATTTTACTGATAATATCAATCCCATTTGCAATATATTCTTTGGTAATTAATTAATGACTATTTCTATTCATTGATGCCCATGATAAAAATTTAACTCAGTTTATAAATTTATTATTTGTCATACAAGCTGAGACTGATTTAGGTACTTTTGGAAAATGTCTTCTAATGCACTTTTTTTTTTTCAGTTAGTGAAAGCACTTAAAAGGCTATAATAAAAGATATATAATTTGATATGATTAGTATGCAAATAGTTTAAAATAAACTTAGAAAAATGGGCATCATCTAGAGATACTGTGGTCAATGGAATAAACATACCAATGATCAAAACTCATAATTTACCTTCTAGAAAAAGATATGTGAATGCATTCACTATACAATGGATTTAATGTCTTCCAATACCTGCCTCTCAAATATATTATTTGAAGACAAGTTGAATTTATTCGATATACCAGAGAGTGATAAGAAAGGTACCCTCAACCAATTGTTTGGAAGTGTACTGAATCAGAAATTCCAGAGATGAAGGCCAAGAATCAGGTAGTTCTAATTATCAGACAGGTTTCAGGACCATTACTGAAAATCTCTGTATTTCTTCACTCACTCATTTATTCATTCATTCATTCATCTGACAAATATTTACTTAGTACCTACTATGTGCCAAGTACTATGTTAGGCACGAAGAGAAAAAAAACCTCTGCCCTCATGAGTTTACATCCTGCAGAGGACACAAGGCAATGTGCAATAAATATAATAGGTAAGTAAACTATATGTACTGGAAGGTGGTAACTGAGAAGAAATAAAAGATCAGGGTAAAGGGGTGAATTTTTTTGGACATGAAATAATAATACTATTCTCAGTCATAAGTGAAGTGTGGCTGAATGATCAGTTGAACAAAGGATGCTGGTATTCTTGCCTGCTTGTTCTCTTTCTGGCAAAGACCCAGCTCTTCCTCATTTTCATGTTTCTTCTTCCCATTGTGTTCACAGGATTGCACAATCTTTCCCACAGCCTCTTGACGCAAAGCCATTACTCAGCCAGCGGGAGGCTGTCCCCCCAGGGAACCTACCACAGCGTCCTGACCGGCTGCCAATGAGTGACGCATTCACAGACAACTGGACCGATGGCTCCCATTATGATAACACGGGGTTCGTTGCCGAGGAGACCACAGGCGAGAATGCCAACAATAATCCCCTCCTGAGTTCGAAAGCTAGAAGCACATCTTCTCATGGACGCAGGCCTTTGATTAGGCAGGATAGGATTGTTGGTGTTCCCCTGGAACTTGAGCAGTCTACACATAGACACACACCAGAAACAGAAGTGCCTCCTTCCAATCCTTGGCAGAATTGGACCAGAACCCCTAGTCCTTTTGAAGACAGGACTGCATTCCCTTCCAAATTAGAGACAACCCCTACCACCAGCCCATTGCCTGAAAGGAAAGAACATATAAAAGAATCTACTGAAAACCTAGTCCTTTTTCTCCAGGAGTACCATGGGAGTATCACGATTCTAATCCCAACAGGAGTCTCAGTAATGTCTTTTCTCAAATCCACTGCCGCCCAGACTCTTCTAAAGGTGTTATTTCGATTAGCAAAAGCACAGAGAGGCTTTCCCCACTAATGAAAGATATCAAGTCCAATAAATTCAAAAAGTCACAGAGTATCGATGAGATTGACATTGGTACATACAAGGTTTATAATATACCATTAGAAAACTATGCTACTGGGAGTGATCACTTAGGAAGTCATGAACGACCTGACAAAATGTTGGGACCAGAGCATGGTATGACCAGTATGTCTCGAAGCCAGTCAGTCCCAATGCTGGATGATGAGATGCTCACCTACGGAAGCAGTAAAGGGCCTCAACAACAGAGAGCGTCCATGACCAAAAAAGTCTATCAGTTTGACCAAAGCTTCAATCCCCAAGGAGCGGTGGAAGTTAAAGCGGAAAAGAGGATACCGCCCCCTTTTCAACACAATTCTGAGTACGTGCAACAACCCGGGAAAAACATCGCCAAGGATTTGGTTAGTCCTCGAGCTTACCGAGGATACCCACCAGTGGAGCAAATGTTTTCATTTTCTCAGCCATCTGTTAATGAAGATGCTGTGGTCAACGCCCAGTTTGCAAGTCAAGGCGCCAGGGCAGGCTTCTTGAGAAGAGCTGACTCCCTGGCGAGCTCTACAGAAACGGCCATGTTTAGAAGGGTCAGTGAACCTCATGAGCTAACTCCGAGTGATAGGTATGGCCGACCTCCGTATAGGGGTGGTCTGGATCGCCAAAGCAGCGTTTCAGTGACTGAGTCCCAGTTCCTGAAAAGGAATGGCAGGTATGAAGATGAACACCCTTCATATCAAGAAGTGAAAGCTCAGGCGGGAAGTTTTCCAGTTAAAAACCTTACCCAAAGGAGGCCATTGTCTGCAAGAAGCTACAGTACAGAGAGTTACGGTGCCTCCCAAACCAGGCCAGTTTCAGCTAGGCCTACTATGGAGCTCTTTTGGAAAAAATACCATCTGACTATAACTTGGGTAACTATGGTGACAAGCCATCAGATAACAGTGATATAAAGACGAGGCCCACTCCTGTCAAGGGAGAGGAGAGCTGTGGTAAAATGCCTGCAGACTGGAGACAACAGCTGCTTAGACATATAGAAGCTAGAAGGTTAGACAGGGTATGTTTGGCATTTCTCTGTAAGAATATCCCTCCTGCCTTTAGTTTTACTTTATTGGCACTTCTGAGCACATGTAGTGAAGCATGAACTACATGAATGAATAGATGATGAGCATTTTATTTATCTTTATATGTGGGGAAATTGATCATAATAGTTTTTCATGGATACTATTTAATGCTCTTCGAAAGTTCATAACTTGTAGGTCAATTATTTATCAAAACTATCCTAAAAGCGGTTAGTGAGAAAGAATTCAACTCTGTTATATGGGATGGTGCTTCAATTGTTTTCTAGCCATGAAGGCAAAATGCCTCTCCTAGGACACGAAACTGTTCTCTAGTGACCTAGAGAAAATTATTTTTATTGAATCTATAAAAAGTGAGTACTCTGCTCCTTTCTGCACAGACTCACATATACTGAAGTCAGACCTAATTTGTTTATAAAATCTGCATATAGTTACTGCTATGGGACTCCTAAAGTTGTTACTTCTAATGAGCAATAATCTTCCCAGCAAGAAACAGAAAAATAAAATAAGCAGAGATTGAATGCCCTCCCACACATTACTTTGTTTAATGAAAGTCCTGCCATTTAGAATGTTGGTTTTCATATAGAAAGAAATGTTTAAATTCTAATCATACTACAGACAACAAAAATAGATGATGTCTTTATGAAGACTATAAACATACAAATTAGTGTGTGTATATTGCAGCAAAAATGGAAAATAATCCCAATTCAGTTAAAATTGAATCACAATAAATCATAGAATGCATAGTAATTGAAGAGAGTTAAAAAAATTCTATAAGGCCTGAATTATATTCTTGTTGCTGTTTATATCTCTTAAGAGAATCTGGTATTTCATTTTCTAGAACTATGATCAATTGACCGTCACCACTGAGTGTACTTTATAGCTTTGGTGTAGAGGGCTCTGTGTACTCTGCATTGACCTTAGAATCTTAAAACTCTAGTTTGTGAAAATAGGGCTTTTTGTTCTGATTTTCTAGGTTTCAATGCTCAGTGTAAATTGGGGATCTGGGTAATAATATACCATTAGAATGTTTCACTCAGTAGTTTTAGTTAAAACTATTAAAAGCATAGGTCATTGCATTTATTATATATTTTCTTAATGGTGAATTTTATGTTTTCAGGTGTACTCTTTTAAAATAATTATATTGTTTGTAGGTCGTGTCTACATGACAAGAAAAACAATTATTAATAAGAAAAGAGTAAACTAATAAATGTGGGTGTGGGTATTTGTTTCTCAATGTGGAAACAGGTTCTGCCTTGCAAAATATTTCATCAGAATGTCTGTTTCAAATAGGTGTGCTCAGTCCCTTTGAAGGGAGCCTCATCAAAGCCTCGTGACTGGGTGTCAGTGGGAGACACCTGGTCGGTTGTCACCATGCCTTACTTCAAGTTTTACCCTCCATGTAGACAGATAACTTGGAGGGTGAAAATGTTTGGGGCCAAATAAAACAGTACAGTTTGGGAACTCAGGCCTTGTGTAGACACGACCATACATAACAGGGTAAGATGAACTAGCTGAGACAGGTTATCAGAAGCTTTTTGGAGCATATATACAATGACTAGTAAATTGAGGCAACAAAGGAGTGAATGAAAACAGATACTGGAAAAAAAAAAAGACAAAATTTTAAGCGTTTGGTACTATCATTTATTTACTAGATTCCCAGATAAATGTTTCATTTCCCTTGATCAGAGCTGCTGTAAAGTAGGCATCTCCCCTAGTTGGAGCAGGAATTTGGAGGGAGGAAAATAAGACTGAAGAAAGGGGATTTAGATCAGCAGAATTCTAGAGACACTGCCCATCCCAGATGCAGATAACTAAAAGTAAATTTGTATGTATTTTCCTTGTTGTGACAGTTCCTCCCTTTTTAATTAGTCTTCACGTATCCCCTGTCTGTTTATAATTTCCTCAGTTTGTCTTTCATTTTTCAGAGCAATTTCAGTGTATGTTCAATAGCTTCTCATTTAATTCAAAGAAAGTAAATTACCTTAGAATACTGCTTCATCCATCAAATCCTGAAAGCTCTTACTCCTTTCTCTGAGTAACTTCTTCCCTCTCTCAATCAAGTTGCCGAGTTATTCAATTTGTATCTTACTTAAAAACTTACATACAACATAAATTCAGGGTACTGGAGCACAGACTTATTATGTAAAAATAGTTCTGTATTGTGGTATTTAGCATTTTGCCCAAAGTGAGATTGCACCAGGCACAGCTTGCTTCCTTCCCAGTAAAATTTAGTTGAGTGATTTGAACTCTGGGAATCAAAGAGTTACACTGGAAACTACAAGATCTTTGTCCATTCCTTATAAAAGAAAACTGCCTAGAATCTTGGACATTGGATAAGCTTAACAGCTCTACATAATGTTGATTAAAGACCTTGCTTGGTGTTGACATTGGAGAGGCAGCTCTGAGTGCTGCCATAGATTAAAGGTGCTTGTTTTCTCATTTGGTTTGATCTCAAGGCTCATGCTTCCGCTACAGAACCCTGCTTGACTGAGAGGTAGTAAAACATGAACCCATATGTCTAAGACTGCTACTCTGCCATAGCTGCTGAGAAAGCACGAGACTGAAGTCATTTTAAACCTTAAGGAATCCTTCAAGTGCTAGCTTGAAATGTTCAATGTCCTTCTCAACTTTGGCATGGTGACAAGGAAAAACATTCTCTGGATGAAATAATCAGGGATCCATAACAAATATGAATGGTTGACAGCACACCATCAGGAGTGTAATCGTCCTTCAGTTGACAAAATTCTGATCTTAAAAATCATTTCTTTGCAAATAATGCAATGATAACTGTCTCCTGCTAATGTTCAATAATATTCAGTTTTAAAAAGTGTACTAACTTCAGTAGATTTTTTAAAATTAATAAAAGGGCCAAATGCTGTCAGTTATTGTATTTTCATGACAGGTGGAAAATAGAGATCATGCTAATGAAAACCATCTGATGACAAGACATGCAAAATGACTTAATTTTAAAATGAAGTTCTTGAAAAAAGCTGAACCACTTGGAATTACTTTAGATGCACTTACTGAAGGATAACCACAGTGCAGATATCACTAGAATATTCTATAAATGTTTAGATATATAGATAAATAGCATTAATAATTCAAAGCATAGTTCCCTTAGTTTCCTTATGAAATTTCATCAGTTTAAAATGTAATTTTTAAGAAACAACAAAAGAGAATATTTGGATTCACATACAAAATGAGTAGTTTAACTAAATTAATAAATTCAATCATCCACTGGTCAGATTGAATGACTTTTTGACCAGCTCTTTTCCTGAGTTGCCATAATTATGCCTATAAGACAGGGAAAAAAACTGATTTTCACTTTAACTTCGCAGGGCATTAATTTTAAGGCAGAATTAGAAGCTAGTATTTGTCTTTTGTGTATGCTAATCTCACAATGTGAAAGAGACTGTGAGATTTGCAGCTGACAAAATTTAAGACCTCACTGTTTGAAATTTTTGAATTAATAGATTACTACTGATAAACATTTGTCCAGAGTCACTACAATCATGATATATAAAAGACAGGTTCTATGCCTATGAGATAGCAACACATGTAAAGCAGAATGTTATCTTTGCTTTTTGTCTTTTCTGTAGTTTTGAATGGTACTCATTATGTTCATAACTAACACTGTTTACTGTATGCTTCTGTCTGATCAAGTGCATGTTTATAAAAAAAAGTTACCGTTTGCCTGCATAAAGTTAAATGTTATAAATTTAAACATGTTCATGTAATAATCAGTTTGTTGAGCATGTGTTCACATCCTGTCACATGATTATTTCCTCTACTCAGAATGCTGCTTACAAACACAACACAGTTAACCTTGGCATGCTGCCCTATGGAGGTATTTCAGCAATGCATGCAGGCAGAAGCATGACTTAAACTTGCAGACTAAGTCTAAATTTGATCTACAAGAACTACCTCTT
This sequence comes from Madoqua kirkii, assembly GCA_006408675.1. Taxonomy (NCBI): domain Eukaryota; kingdom Metazoa; phylum Chordata; class Mammalia; order Artiodactyla; family Bovidae; genus Madoqua; species Madoqua kirkii. The sequence goes on from SJYC01035986.1 coordinate 15,578, forward strand.
CAGAAAGTAAGTATGGACTGCCCTACATGTGTCAGCATACCAAAGCCAATTAATGTTGTTTGTTCACGTAATGTGTTTAGGCTGTATGTACAATCCTGCTTACAGACTCTCAGGAGTCCAAAAAGCATAAGGGCAAATAATATAGAGCCCGTACTCTTAGCTGCTCAAGGAATATTGATAGCTAGACTGATTATTACGTTCCTACTTAACAGCTTTGCTTTTTGGATTGAGAAGGTACATGGCTTCTTATGTTGCTTTAAGACTCATTTTTCTTATTATTCATTTTCTTTTATTCTCTGCTTTTCTTTCTTTCGTGTGTGTGTATACGTATATATACACATGTTGACATTTTTTTTTAACTTTTTGGAGACAGTCCTATACTCTCTTACTGATGTCTTCTAAGAACAGAAAGAGAAATTATGATTGGATTTTAGTTGGAAAAGTCCTAGAGCCCTAGGTTAGAATGACAGTTAAGTCATTAGCACTTCTAAAAGCTTCATTAGCCCATTTTTTGTGTGGGAAATATTACACAGAAGTAAAACATGAGAAACAAATTTGTGGTTTAACTAACAAATTTTTACTCATCCTAGGTTAAATTTTTACTCATCCTAGGAAAGTAGCAAGTTGACATGGTTTAAAATGAAAATGTAGACTCATTTGAAAGGGCATATACGATAAGAGAAAATATTTCCATTGTCCGAGGACCATTTCTGCTTGTTTTATTCAGGCAAAACAGAAAATGTCCATTATACCTGTTTAAATTGATTAATGCAATCTGTCTTAATTTCATTTCAATGGAAACTAATGAGTCATTTTCACACAATATGCCATTATGACTATATTGTTAATGTAGTCATTAACCTAGTAAGTTTTTATTAAAAAAAAAAAAAGCAATGCCAAAATAAGGATAATAAAATGATGGTAGCCTCCAAACCCTCTTCTCTTAATCAGTTAATGAACATATGAAACAAACTACCTCCCAGCAAAATGAATGTCATAAGACCTCAAACTCATATTTTATTGTCAAATTAGTCTAAATAACAGTCCCTAACTCTGGATACTTTGCTTCCTACTCTGAGGAGAGTCATAAAATCAACAAACATTTCTATTCATAGCTTTTTTTTCTTTAATCACCCATGATCACTTCAAAAAAAAAAAAAAACTGACTTAATTGAGAATTTCTGTAAGTTACTTTCTCTATCCTCAGTCTCCTGTTGCAGAGCCAGTATTGTATGCAAAAGTCTCTGCAGGAAGAAAAATGCCTGATCTGTGGCCTGTGCCTCTGTCAGTGACAGAACCCTCGCTCTCTGAGAAATTTCAAAGTGGTAACGACGTCACTGAGCTCAGAATTGAGACTGAGTGTTGTTGGCTCCAACACGCTACTATCAGTGAGACCCTTTTCATTGGAGCCTCTTCTTTAATGGAGCCTGTTCTTAATGTCTTCTTAGATGCTCAGGGCTCATCCTCTGCCCTCAAAAAAAAAAAAAAAAATGTTCATAAGGGCCTTGAAACTCATTTGCACTAAGGAACAGATGAGCTATCACCAACTTAGCTTTCCTGGAGGCTTGTCAATTAAATAGAAGTCAAACCCATAAATTACAATGATAGAATTTCAGAATGCAAGATTAGAGAGGTCTTGGTATGAAAGAAACTATTGCTTGAACTCCTTGAAATCATTGTATGGAGAGCCCCTAATTTTATGTAGTTTTTTGTCCTGTTTTCTTGTCAAGCTATAGAATAATATACACATATTCAGTACCTGAAAGGGCTTCCCTTGTGGCTCAGCTGGCAAAGAATCCGCCAGCAATGTGGGAGACATGAGTTTGATCCCTGGATTGGAAAGATCCTCTGGAGAAGAACAAGACTACTCACTCCGGTATTCTGGCCTGGTGAATTCCACAGACTGTATAGTCCATAGAGTCACAAAGAGTCGGACATGACTGAGCAACTTTCATTTCAGTGCCTGAAAAATGGTAATACACTTGAAGCACTGTTTATCATTGTGTACATTATTCTCCAGATATAAATTAAGTACCTCTTTGCTGCTATATTAATTTTATGATGTTGTTTGGGGTACCCTATAGAATGGATTCATTAACTCTTCTTGTTCAGTTGCTCAGTTGTGTCTGACTCTTTGCAAACCCACGGACTGCAGCACACCAGGCCTCCCTGTCCTTCACCATCTCCCAGAGTTTGTTCAAACTTATGTCCATAGAATCAGTGATGCCATCCAACCATCTCATCCTCTGTCATCCCCTTCTCCTCCTGCCTTCAATCTTTCCACAGCATCAGGTTCTTTTCAAATGAATTGGCTCTTCATATCAGGTGGCTGAGGTACTGAAGCTTCAGTTTCACCATCAGTCCCTCCAATCAATATTCAGGGTTGATTTCCTTTAGGATAGAGTGGTTTGATCTCCTTGCAGTTCAAGCGACTATCAAGAGTCTTCTCAACACCACAGATCAAAAGCATCAGTTCTTCAGCACTCAGCATTCTTTGTGGTCCAACTCTCACATTCATATATGACTACTGGAAAAACAACAGCTTTGATTATAAGGACTTTTGTCAGCAACCTGATGTCCCTTCAATATGCTGTCTAGGTTTATCATAGCTTTTCCTCCAAGGAAAAAACGTCTTTTACTTTCATGGCTGCAGTCACTGTCCTCAGTGATTTTGGAGCCCAAGAAAATAAGGTCTGTCACTGTTTCCATTGTTTCTGCATCTATTAGCCATGAAGGGATGGGACTAGATACCATGAACTTAGATTTTAGAATGCTGAGTTTGAAGCCAGCTTTTCACTCTCCTCTTTCACTTTCATCAAGAGACTCTTTAGTTCCTCTTTGCTTTCTGCCATTATAGTGGTGTTATCTGCATATTTGAAATTATTGATATTTCTTGCACCAGCTTGTGCTTCATCCAGATATTTCTTGATTCCAGCTTATGCTTCATCCAGCCCAGCATTTCACATGATGTATTCTGCATATAAGTTGAATAAGCCAGATGACAATATACAGCCTTAATGTACTCTTTCCCAATTTGGCACCAGTCCATTGTTTCTGTCCAGTTCTAACTATTGCTTCTTGACCTGCATACAGATTTCTCAGAAGTCAGGTAAGGTGGTCTGGTATTCCCAACTCTTTAAGAATTTCCCACAGTTTGTTGTCATCCACACAGTCAAAGGCTTTAGTGTAGTCAGTGAAGCAGATGTTTTTCTGAAATTCCCTTGCTTTCTCTGTGTTCCACTGAATGTTGGCAATATGATCTCTGGTTTCTCTGTCTTTTCTAAATCCAACCGGAACATCTAGAAGTTCTCAGTTCATGTACTGTTAAAGCCTAGCTTAAAGGATTTTGAGCATTACTTAGCTGGTATGTGAAATGAGTGCAATTGTACAATTGAACATTCTTTGATATTACCCTTCTTTGACCTTTTCCAGGCCTGTGGCCACCACTCAGTTTTCCAAACTTACTGACATATTGAGTGCAGCACTTTTACATCATCTTTTAGGATTTGAAATAGCTCAACTGGAATTCTATCATCTCCACTAGCTTTGTTTGTAATAATGCTTTCTAAGGCCCACTTGACTTCACAGTCCAGGATGTCTGGCTTTAGGTGAGTAATCACACCATCATGGTTATCCAGGTCATAAAGACCTTTTTTGTACAGTTCTTCTGTGTACTCTTGCCACCTCTTCTTAATATCTCCTGCTTCTGTTAGGTCCATACCACTTCTGTCCTTTATTGTGCCCATCTCTGCATAAAATATTCCCTTGGTATCTCTAATTTTCTTGAAGAGATCTCTAGTCTTTCCCATTCTACTGTAGTTCTAAGATGATCTATGTGTGGCACAGATCTTCCCTGGTGGCACAGTAATAAACAATCCACCTGCCAATGCAGGAAATGTTGGTTTGATCTATGGGTCAGGAAGATCCTGTGGAGAAGCAAATGGCAACCCACTCCAGTATTCTTGCCTGGGAAATTCCATGGACAGAGGAGCCTGAAGGGCTACAATACATGGAGTCACAAAAGTAGACACTACTTAAAAACTAAACAGAAATAAGTTGATCTGTAACAGAAATGTTGCAGAATTATAATACTTGGAGATATTGCAAACTTCCCAGTTGGGCAAAGAGATGATTTAAAGGAATTCTCTTTGGAAACTCTATTAAATTGTAAACCAAGAATAAAAAAGTATGGAAAAGAAACTGAAATATATACACACACACATATGTAGGACTGAATCATTTTGCATACAGCTGAAACTAATGTAATATTGTAAATCAACTATGGTGCCTGTGTTCTAAGTCACTTTAGTCATGTCCAACCTAGGACCCTGTGGATTATAGCCTGCCAGGCTTCTGTGTCCATGGGATTCTCCAGGCAAGAATACTAGAGTGGGTTACCATGCCCTTGTCCAGGGGATCTTCCCAACCCAGAGATCGAACCCACATCTCTTATGTCTTCTGGATTGGCAGGCAGGTTGTTTACCACCTGGGAAGCCCCAAATCAACTATACTTCAATATAAATAAATTACTATGCTGCCATCCAGCTTCGCATCAAAAAAGAATATCAAGTATTGAAATAGCCTATCTCAAAATGAACTATCACTAATACTTTATTATTGGGTGATTCAGATGGTAAAGAATTGCTTGTAATGAGAGAGACCCAGGTTTGATCCCTGGGTTGGAAAGATTCCCTGGAGAAGGAAATGGTTACCGTTCCAGTATTCTTACCTGGGAAATCCCATGGACAGAGTAGCTGGTGGGCTACAGTCCATGGGGTCACAAAGAGTCGGACATGACTGAGCAGCTGACGCTTTTCATTCATACCAACAACAACAACAACAACAGGAGAAGAGGGAAGACAAGGATGGAAAAGAAACAGAGTTACTACTCCGTTGTCCCCAAACTGTTATATGACCCAAATAATCACTTTAAGGCCTATAAAACGTAGGTATTTAGGCATCTGGACAACTTTCCTCCCCTGCTGCTATTGCAAAACATTATCAGGTGTATGTACCAGATGCTTAATCAGTTTCAAAATTACTCCAGGGACTCCTTTCTTTCCAACCTAGGTTTCTGCCCTTTTGCCTTTGTGCTCAGATACATCTCTCCCACAGAGCTTATTAACTATAAAGTTTGTTTGGTTTTCCTGGGAAACTTTAGGGTTAACCTTTCTTAAGGTACAACCTCTCAGAGTCTGCCTTCTGGCTCCACTGACCCATTGATAATCAGTCCTATGACTGAAGCTCAATTTCCTGGAACTCTTATCACCAGGAAAGGAAATAGGCAAAAATTATTTTCCTTTGATTTACAAATATATAAAAATATATTACAACACTCTCACCTTACCACTTAAGATAATAATATTAGCATCAGCTATTTACATATCATAAGAGCTTCTAAATGATTGTTAGCCATGAAAATTGCACTAAAATATAGAGTAAGATCAAAATAGAAACATTTTAAACAGGTAAAATTAACAAAACTGTTCATTCTCCCTTGAAAATACTGGAGCTGTCTATTTGTTAAAATTCCTGAATGATAATACTGCCTCTCTATTTATGTGCTATGGTAAATGACACTGCGTTGTCCTAGAAAGAATGAATGAATGAAGTGTCCTAAGAAACTGAAATGAATGCTTTCATGTATTGCCAATTAAGCACTGGATAGGGAATTGCAGCATCCATTTTTCATAGATGGTGCCTTTGCTAGGGAATATTCGGAAGCTGAAATTCAGGCCCTTTTCCCACACTCTCTGCTGGCAAGACTTCTTGTAATTAGGAGAAAGGAGAATCCTTTTGTATTTTTTCTGTTACACTGAAATTGTCTTTTTGCAAGGTATGTACCCAGAGAGAGACCTTTGTGTGATTGCTACCTCTCTATTCCCTCATGGTAATTGACAACAAGATGCTATTTCTATTAACACTACCTGAAGTCCTGATCCAGCAATTTATTTGGTTTTTTTTTTTTTTTT
>SJYC01035988.1:0-13415 GCA_006408675.1 Madoqua kirkii
TCCTGGCATATTGAGTACAGCACTTTCACAGCATCATCTTTTAGGATTTGAAATAGCTCAACTGGAATTCCATCATCTCCACTAGCTTTGTTCTTAATGATGCTTTCTAAGGCCCACTTGATTTCACATTCCAGGATGTCTGGCTGTAGGTGAGTGATCACACCATCGTGATTACGTGGGTCGTGAAGATCTTTTTTGTACAGTTCTTTGGTGTATTCTTGCCACCTCTTCTTAATATCTTCTGCTTCTGTTAGTCCATACCATTTCTGTCCTTTATCGAGCCCATCTTTGCATGAAATGTTCCCTTGGTTTCTCTAATTTTCTTGAAGAGATCTCTAGTCTTTCCCATTCTATTGCTTTCCTCTATTTCTTTGCATTGATTGCTGAGGATGGCTTTCTTATCTCTTCTTGCTATTCTTTGGAACTCTGCATTCAGTTGGGTATATCTTTCCTTTTCTCCTTTGCTTTTTGTTTCCCTTATTTTCACAGCTATTTGTACGGCCTCCTCAGACAGCCATTTTACTTTTTTTGCATTTCTTTTTCTTGGAGATGGTCTTGATTCCTGTCTCCTGTACAGTGTCACGAACCTCCATCCATAATTCATCAGGCACTCTGTTTATCATATCTAGTCCGTTAAATATATTTCTCACTTATACTGTATAATCATAAAGGATTTGATTTAGGTCATACCTAAATGGTCTAGTGGTTTTCTCTACTTTCTTCAATTTAAGTCTGAATTTGGCAATAAGGAGTTCATGATCTGAGCCACAGTCAGCTCCTGGTCTTGTTTTTCCTGACTGTATAGAGCTTCTCCATCTTTGGCCTCAAAGAATATAATCAGTCTGATTTCAGTGTTAACTATTTGGTGATGTCCATGCGTAGAGTCTTCTCTTGTGTTGTTGGAAGAGGGTTTTTGCTATGACCAGTGTGTTCTCTTGGTCTGTACTCCAAGGCCAAATTTGCCTATTACTTTATGTAGATGGAATAGACACTGACTGGAACTCACATGAACATGTCCAGTGCTTTAAAAAGCAAAAATACTCAACAAATAGAAAGTTTTATTATCAACAAAAATTTACCTCTGTATCCGTTAGTGTTGGAGAAGGAAATGGCAACCAACTCCAGTATTCTTGCCTAGAGAATCCCGTGGACAGAGGAGCCTGAGTGTGCTACTGTCCATGGGGTCGCAAACAGCTGGACACAACTGAGTGACTTCATTTCACTTCACTTCATCCCTTAGTGTGGCCTGAAGAGCTAATGAGTTTCTAATATGATTAAAGTGAGTTCCATATACCCCTGAAAATACATAATAAATTCTACCACCAATGATATTGAATGGATTTAAATGAATGTCATTTGTAGCTAGCCGGCATACTTAACTTTTTTTAACCTTAAAGAAGCACTTAGTAAACTTTGATTTTCCTCCTGAATGATGAAACTATCTCAACATTCAAACTACCCATCACAATAATCCAAGGCAAAGTATCTAAGAATTCTAATTTAACACACTTATTTTTACATATTCATTTTTCATGCTATAGCCTGCTGCACTATGGCCAAACACAGGGGTCAAGAGTAAGCTCACACTGGGAGAATAAAAATATAAAAAGTACACTCTAGAGTTTCTGTCTGTCCCCAAAAAGAAAGAGGACATACCCGCTAATGAACGTAATACATCAGGATGGGCAGAGCCGCAGAGCTGTCTCCTACCAGGAGTATACATTCAAACTAAAGTTTGTGCCTGAAAGAGGACTTGAAACATTACATTAGAATTACATTAGAATAAGCTCTATGAGTTATACAAAGCAGTTTCCATCCATCATATTCAAGGACAAAAAAACCAAAGCTCAGAAACCCTCCCTGAAGGAGATGCTGTAGTGTCTGTCTCTTATACACATCTAGATGTGTATAAGAGACAGATTCAAGGTATTAGTTTTTATAAACTAGAAATCTGAAGTATAATAATGGATATCTTTTTTAACAAATTACCTTCAACAAATTCAAGTGCATGTCACTTGAAGTTCATTATCAGGGAACTCTACTTAGAAAAGGGATTATACAAATGACCCAATTTTGCTCTTTTTTATGGCTGAGCAATAAATATTACATTGTATATATGTAACACATCCATTCCTCTGTTGATGGATATTTTAGGTTGAAATCTATCAAAATGATATAGATAACATTATTTGAAAAGAAAAAATAGAGACACACAGGTAGAGAATAAATAAATAGGTATCAAGAGGGAAAAGAAAGATGAAAGGAATTGGGGGATTGGAATTGATACATATATACTATTGATACTATGTATAAAATAAAGAGCTAATGAGAACAACTCTATAGCACAGGGAACTCTATTTAATGCATTGTGATGATCTGAATGGGAAGGAAATCCCAAAGGAAAGGGATATGTGTATATGCATGGCTGATCCACTTTGCTGTGCAGTAGAAACTACACAACATAGTAAAGCAATTATTTCAACAAACAATAATTTTAAAAAATAAGGGATTATAATGCATAAACTATTTTGATTATTGAAAAATATAATGAGAATCATAGAATTGCATTAAACAGTGAGTTGAAGAAAACCAGAGTGAAGACTTGACTCCTTCCCATTCCACATGAAAATTCTTAGCCATCATATCCATTTTCTCAGCTCCTTCTTTTATTTCCCAGTCCAAGTGACTATTTACCTTATCCTCTTCTTCTAAGTAAAATAATACTTTATATCAGTTTTTCTCAACCTCAGCTGTACTTTAGAATCTTCTCAACTTTTTTATTAAAGTATACTTGATTAACAATATTATTTTAGTCTCAGGTATACAGCATAGTGCTTCAGTATTTTTGCAGATTATATTTCATTATAAATTATTATAAGATATTGGCTATGATTTCCCATACTATATAATATATCCTTGTTGTTTATTTATTTTATAAATCATGGTTTGTTTCTATTAATCCCATACCTTAATTTATTTTTAACCCCTCCCCTCTTCCCTTTGGTAACCACAAGTTTGTTTTCTATGTCTATGAGTCTATTTCTGAGTGGCATATATATTCATTTGTATTATATTTTAGATTCCAGATGTCAGTGATATCCTACAGTATTTATCTATCTCACTTATTTCATTTAGTATAATGTCCTCTAAGCCCTTTCATTTTGTTGCAAATAGCAAAATTCTATCCTTTTATATGGCCTTTTATATTCTGTGTATATATATTTCGTCTTCTTTATCCATTTGTCTGTTGATGGGCACTTGGGTCATTTCCAAGTCTTGGATATGCTAAATAGTGCTTCTGTGAAGATAGCGGTTCATCCGTCTTTCTGAATTGAATTAGTGTTTTCATTTTTTCTGGATATAGGCCCAGAGTGGAATTGCTAGATCATGTGATAGTTCTAGGCTTCCCTGGTGGCTCAGATGATAAAAGAGTCTGCCACGCTGGAAACCTAGGTTTGATCCCTGGGTTGGGAAGATTCCCTGGAGAAGGGAATAGCAACCCACTCCAGTATTCTTGCCTGGAGAATCCCATGGACAGAGGAACCTGGTGGACTACAGTCCATGGGGTCACAAAGAGGAAGGGAGGTTCTTCAGGAGCTTTGAAAAACACTAATGTCCGGGCCTCATTCCCAAAGAAACTGAATTCATTAGTCTGAATGTGAGCTGAGTGATGGGAATTTTTGAAACTCCACAGGTAATTCTCTTGTGTAGCTAAGGCTGAGAAGTGATGCTTGAGATATTCTACAGCTCAACAATTTACCAGCTGAATAACATATTGTTATTAACACTATTTAGAAGCATACACAATTCATACATAACTTGTTGAATATTTTTAAAAGAAACAAATAAACGTTTTCTCTTTTGCAAATGTATAAGTGAAGTAAGTAAGTGTTAATCACACAGTTATGTCCGACTCTTTTCGACCCCATGGACTATAGCCTGCCAGGCTCCTCTGTCCATGGAATTCTCCAGGTAAGAATACTGGAGAGAGTTGCATTTCCTTCCAAGGCAAAGCATATTTGTATATGTAGAATACATAGACTCCAAAGCATAAATAGGAAGGGAAAACAGCTTGATGCTTCAAATGTTTCAAAATCCTTTAATATGTTAACTGATTTCATCTAACCAATAATGTGATGGATAGAGCAGTTCCTGTTTTATTGACTGGAGGCCTAAGATTTGAAGAAGCAGAATTAGAATTAAAATCCAATTTCATGAGTGTACCACATTATAAGCTATAGCCTGCTGCACTATGGCCAAACACAGGGGTCAAGAGTAAGCTCACACTGGGAGAATAAAAATATAAAAAGTACACTCTAGAGTTTCTGTCTGTCCCCAAAAAGAAAGAGGACATACCCGCTAATGAACGTAATACATCAGGATGGGCAGAGCCGCAGAGCTGTCTCCTACAAGGAGTATACATTCAAACTAAAGTTTGTGCCTGAAAGAGGACTTGAAACATTACATTAGAATTACATTAGAATAAGCTCTATGAGTTATACAAAGCAGTTTCCATCCATCATATTCAAGGACAAAAAAACCAAAGCTCAGAAACCCTCCCTGAAGGAGATGCTGTAGTGTACCACGGGAGAAATCATTTTTAATACTTAATAATATGTGGAGCATATAATAATTCATGAAGCAATTGGCTAAGACATGATTTCAGACATTTCTTTAGATACTCTGATCAGCTGCCTGAGAGCTCACAGGGTTTCCAGCTGAGGCTTTCATCTATCGGGACCAAGTGAAGAAAAAACCATTATTCTGAGTGCTTAATAGTTTAATATAAGAAGAAAAACTTGGAAATATTTTGGGGTTTTATTTATGAATTTTTAAATTAAAAGGCAATAATTTAATTAAAATTATAGAAAACAGATATTAAGATTGTTTTAATGTATATTATTTACTAAAATGATTTCAAGGACATCCCATATCTCATCCTGTTCCACTTAAAATACAGCTATTAATTCATATTTTCCTCATAGAACTTTATTCTTCAGTAACCTTAGTTACTGAAGTTACAAAGCATAGTGTGAAACAAATAATGTCTAACTCATCACAACAAATTCTACAAATTGACTTATGAATTTTACGCAGTTATTATAGATAGTGACATTCAGTAAACACTGTAGTAGGAATCAGAAGGGCTCTCTCAGTGTTCCACTAAATATATGTATGGTCTTGGTTTCCTTATGTGTAAAATGAAGGAAATGAAGTGAATAACCTTTTAAATTCATTTACATACTAAAAAAAATGAGTTTCTATCTTCTAGAAACATAGAGAGTTGGCAGTTTTTTTCCTGAAAATCTAGAAAATGCTACTAGAAGGATTTTATTCATCAATCTCTCTTTTTTAAAAAATAATTCTATTTATCTATCTATTTTTGGCTGTGCTATTTTTGGGTCTCATTGCTGCCTGGGTTTTCTCTAAGTTGTGATGAGCAGAGGCTGCTCTCGAGTTGCAGTGCTCAGGTTTCTTGTTGCAGCGGTTTCTCCTGTTGCAGATCAAAGGCTTCAGTAGTTGCTGCCCGTGGGCTCAGTTGTGGTTCCTGGGCTGGAAAGCAGGAGCTCAATAGCTGTGGTGCCCTGGCTTAATTTCTCTGAGACATGCAATATCCTCCCAGATCAGGGATCAATGTCTGCTGAACTGGCAGTTGGATTCATCAATCTTTCTATTAGGATGTTTCAAAAGATTTAATGAGCAATTTAGTTGGACTTGCATCTCTAATTCACAACAGAAAAAAAAAAAAGAAAATAGAAGGATCAAAAATAGTAACTATTCTTAAATATTTATATATTTTATAATTATTATATTTGTTTGAGCCTATTACATAGGCTTCTAGAAATTCTGGAAATACAGAGTTTTATGTATATTTTATATGATAGTATAGAATTATTTATCACACAAGCCTTGTTATATAATAACCCATAACACCAGGTTCTAAAAGTAAAAGTAGCAGCAAATTTAATTTCAAGCTCAATTTCAGTACCACAAAGCATTCTCTCTACTTCTGTCAAGTCCCATAGTCAGATCCCCATTATCAGCTCTCAGCATGTGGCTTGACCTCTTTGTTTAAATTTTCTTCACTTGGCTATCACTATTCTGCTTGTTTTCCTCTTTCCACACTAGCCTTTCCTTTTTTTTTTTTTTTTCCATTAAGATGTTTCACTCAAGAGTGGATTCTCTGAGCCAGATTTATTTGTTCTTGTTTAGGGGTATAGTTGCTTTACAGTATTTCTTTTGACCACTAAGTTAAAGAATTCTTTGTAGCTCAGTCAGTAAAGAAACTGCCTGCAAAGCAGGAGACCTGGGTTCCATTCCTGGGTCAGGAAAAGCCCCTGGAAAAGGAAATGGCAACCCACTCTAGTATGCTTGCTTGAAGAATCCCATGGATAAAGGAGCCCCAGCAGGCTACAGTCCATGGGGTCACAAGAGTCAGACACGACTTAACAACTAAACCACCAAAGACAGAAGAGCCCGGTGGCCTACAGCCCATGGGATTGAAAAAGAGCCAGACACGACTTAACTAACAGCTAATCAACAAGTTTCAGGAGTTCACTGGGCATTCAGACTGAGATAGCAACAAGTGGGTAACTGAATATAAACATCTGAAGTACAGAGGAGAGGCCAGGGTTGGAGGTGTATAAATTTTGGAGTCATCCATCCTGGAGCTGAATGAAACCATATAAGTGTGCATTGTTTTTCAGTCGCTCAGTTGTTTGCCTGATTCTTTGCAACCCCATGGACTGCAGCACTCCAGGCTTCCCTATTCTCCACTATCTCCCAGAGTTTGCTGACTCATCTGTTCAGTCGATGATGCCATCCAAGTATGTATGGATACGAAAGAGAAGAGGGTCAAAGCTGAGCACCAAATCACTATCATTTAAAGGTCATGAACAGAAGAGCCAATAAAGAAATCAAGAAAGAATGGCTAGTTTCTGCTGTACAGTGAAGGGACTAGCCACTCTTTTTTTATTTCTTGATTGGTAGAAAAATAGCTCAAGAGCTTCAGGCCCTCTCAGACTTAAAACTAGCAAGATAGAGCAAGATTCTCTTTCCTGAAAATCCCAATAGGCTTCTCATTTCTCCTATTTGATCAGGTTACCTGCCCATCCTATAATAAATGATATTTTTAAGGGATACAGTGCTTTGTTTTAGGTCTAGATAACATGATTCACTGAAAGCATAGAGGCTAAGAATAGAGAAGTAGGTGGTTTTCAGAGAGAATTGGAGATGATAGCTGCCAGACAAAGAATGAATGGCTCTTGAGCAGCAAAAACAGCAGGTATCCACTGAGAGCTTCAGAAAAACACACTGCTAGGAAAGGGAATGGTCTCTAGAACAAAGCACAGTGAGCAAGTTCACTACAGCATCACCAGGTATCTTTCTATAATGCAACTCTCTGATCCTGAATTACACCTCACACACATCCATGCATGTGCATGTACACATACATGTTGTTTGTATATATAAACACACAATGTGCGACAAGTTCCTTTATTCTTGTTACTAGGTTTTAGAGCACTGCAAGACCAAATCAGATCACTGAATTCCAGAGATTATAGATTATGATTCACAGAGCCTCACTGCTACACAACAATCCATTTTGTCACAGGCTTCTCCAAGTTATGACCCAGTATTTTAATTGGAACAAGATCCATATAAACCAGAATTACCAAGTAGTCAAATGATAGAAGCAGACTCCACAAGAAGCAAATGCACCATTTATTGCCAAGCTGTTGCCAGTATCTTCAGTCAGAAATTTCACTCATAATCAGTAACTTGATAGAAAATAGAAAAGCTGATTTTCACTAAATAAGCTATTTATTCGGAGAAGGCGATGGCACCCCACTCCAGTACTCTTGCCTGGAAAATCCCATGGATGGAGGAGCCTGGTAGGCTGCAGTCCATGGGATGGCTAAGAGTCAGGCACGACTGAGCGACTTCACTTTTGCTTTTCACTTTCATGCAATGGAGAAGGAAACGGAAACCCACTTCAGTGTTCTTGCCTGGAGAATCCCAGGGATGGGGGAGCCTGGTGGGCTGCCGTCTATGGGGTCGCACAGAGTCGGACACAACTGAAGCGACAGCAGCAGCAGCAGCAAGCTACTTATTAGCCTCCTAGATCTGACCTTTTGCTAGAGCACTGCATTTCCTCTTGGCTAAACTTCTTTACTTTCAGACTGCTTCTTGAAATATTCTCTGCTCTTACATTTCATGGCTCCTTTGGGCCTTAGCAGACAGGTGGAACTCCTTATATGTGAGATGTGTACGGTCTCTGACATGCTTTATGGGACACAGCAGCCACAACACAACCTATTAACCATAGCATAGCATGCCCAAGAGGAGTCTAGCTTCAGATCAGAATGTATGGCTGTTTGTCACGTTTATAAAACCACAGTGGCATCTTTATTATTTCTATTATTTAAAAAATATATTGAAGCAGTTCTTCATATACCTGGCACATATGAAATTTGTTTTCCTTAGATTTTTAGTTCCTTCCAGATTGACATTATAAAATAGATATTGTCACTACAGGAGAATAGCTGAAAAGTGTTCTCAGCAGTTTACTTTGTAAATAAAATCCGTTGCATATGTTTCCTTTCAGTTTTTATAGAGGCTGGAGAAAGCCAGAAGTGTGCATACCTTCCACATATTGCATTGTAAAATATAAAATTTTCACATTAGAAAAATAAAACCCCAATTTTAAATAATTTAATTGGAAATGCACAGAAATACTGAAAAATATAAAGGTAAAATATTTAAGTTATGTTTAGTTCCTTTATTCTCATTTTCTAATTAATAACAAATAACAAAAAAAGACTACTAAGTGAAATGGTATGTTGAATAAATCTAAAATATTCCTTCAAGCTACATCAAGTTGTTCTATGTTCATGTTGATAGACAGTGAGCCATTTAAATACAAAACTATTCAAAATCGTAGTTTCTACCACCATTTGATAACTGCTGCTGCTACTGCTAAGTCGCTTCAGTCGTGTCCGACTCTGTACGACCCCAGAGCCGGCAGCCCACAGGCTCCCCATCCCTGGGATTCTCCAGGCAAGAACACTGGAGTGGGTTGCCATTTCCTTCTACAAGGCATGAAAGTGAAAAGTGAAAGGGAAGTCGCTCAGCTGTGTCCGACTCCTAGCGACCCCATAGACCCCAACCTACCAGGCTCCTCCGTCCATGGGATTTGCCAGGCAAGAGTACTGGAGTGGGGTGCCACTTGATAACTAGTTTTAACAAATCTAGATCAACTAAAGTAAAAGTTTTAATTAAACCTATCTTTAAAATAAAACATAGAGTACTTATGATAATTGCAGTTACTCATCATTTAGAAACTGTTCATTAATGACTTCACCATAAAAATCACATTAGTGGATAGTTTTTGTTCTTGTGCTGCAAGTGAACTGCATATAATAGTTAACCATTGTATTTACTGTTAAAGAATATGGCAGTGAATTAAGGATGATCTCATTAAATGGCCAGTTCCCATTTAATGAGACTTGATGGGAACAAATTGATCCAGTTCCCATCAACTCACAATATATGCGAATTAAGTCAGAAATAGAACTCAAGTTTGCCTTGAACTGTCTAAGAGGTAAGGATTAAATGTACCTTAAGAATAAAGATGTAGAGAACATCTTGGGCATTTGCATTTGCCTGTAAGCAAATTAATAGGCTAAGAAGTGTTGCTGGAGAAAACATTAAGCTGATGTTTCAAATCATCTTAAAGAACATTTCCAGTATGATGGAGGTTGTGGTTCATAGCTAAGTTGTGTCCTGCTCTTTCAAAACTCCATGGACTGTAGCCTGCCAGACTCCTCTGTCCATGGGATCTCCCAGGCAAGAATACTGGAGTGGGTTGCCATTTCCTTCTCCAGGGGATCTTCCCAAACCAGGAATCGAACCTGCGTCATCTGCATTGCAGGCGGTCTCCTGCACTGAAGGCAGATTCTTCATCACTGAGTCACCAGGGAAGCCCTTCCAGTATGTATTTATATAAATACAAAATATATTCTAATGTATTTTTAAATTTTTTAAAACTTTATTACCTTTTGCCTGCTAATCTCTGGTAATACTTGGTTCATCCTAGTTTCAGTCCTTGTTCAGTAGATTAAAGGTATACAAGTTTTTTTCCCGTTATGTAATCAAATTTTATGCTACCTCTGGGGTTCCCAAGTCTTTCAGTCATCTGGGGTCACCGTGTCCCACTTCAAATGGAAAACTAGCATTTTCTCACAGACCCCCCACACACATCCCCAGTTCTGAATTATCAAGAATTCCTAGGTTTTTTTATAGTTTCTCTGGGGCAGTGGTCCTCAGTCTTTTTGACACCAAGAACCGGTTTTGTGGAAGGCGGTTTTTCCATAGACAGGGTGGAAGGAGGGCAAGATGACTTAAGAATGATTTAAGTGCATCCTTTTATTGTGCTCCTTATTTCCATTAGTATCAATCAGTTACACCTCAGATCATCAAGCATTAGATCCTGGAGGCTGGCGACCCTTGCTCTAGCTCAATGCTGGCACTGATGTCCCTTCCACTGGATTCTTGATCTGCACCTTTGCATCAACTTTTATAATGGCTGTTACCTTTTCTGCCTCCTTACCACAAGCTGGACCTACTTCTAATGCCATCATTGCCTTGGAAAGCATAGGGCTCTGATGTTTAACAGATCTCATTTTCGATTTGGGGCTTCGGGAGGTAACAGAGCACAGAATACTAGAATATTAGCCTTCACAGTCCTAAATATTTACTGACTCTTCTCTATCACAAACAGTTCCTCCATATTTTGGATCTCTTTCTTTTTTCAGTCTTTTCCTCTTTCCTTTAAGACCTGTTAACTGTCTTTTCAGGAGCTGCTGCCAAAATCCTGAACTGTTTTCAGAGTCTTTCTTTTCTCTTTTCTTTCGCCTTCACTCAAACTGTGGCTAAAACTTCACCCTCTTTCTCAAATTAAAGCCTCTGCTGTATCTAAACAATAGAATTATCTACCCAGGAGATGAATTGTTCTATTCTCCTAGAAAACAATATCAACTAATTTAAATTACGTAGCCATCTTTTCCCTCACTCTACATTTGCAAAATTTCTTTCACTTAGTCACACAGTTCTTTCTAATTAGTCAGAATATATATGCATTTAAAGTAGATAATTAAAATAATGCAATTGTTGTTGTTAAAAGATTTTTAAGTTTTACAAACTGCTAATCAAAATTTAGTCCTGCACACGGTAATGAATGAATACTT
Organism: Madoqua kirkii; assembly: GCA_006408675.1. NCBI lineage: Eukaryota > Metazoa > Chordata > Mammalia > Artiodactyla > Bovidae > Madoqua > Madoqua kirkii. The sequence continues at coordinate 11,250 of SJYC01035988.1, forward strand.
ACTCATGTCTGCTTGCTCAGGTAATTTTAAGTTAATTCCTCTCATAGTTGATGCCTATAGAAACACTATTGCTGAAGTTGAAACTCCAATACTTTGGCCACCTGATGTGAAGAGCCAACTCCCTGGAAAAGACCCTGAGGCTGGGAAAGATTGAAGGCAAAAGGAGAAGGGGACAACAGAGGATGAGATGGTTAGACAGCATCACCAACACAATGGACATGAATTTGAGCAAACTCCAAGACATAGTGGAGGACAGAAGAGCCTGATGTGCTGCAGTTCATTGGCCCACAAAGAGTCAGACATGACTTAGCAACTGAATATCACCACCAGAGAAATACTCTTTTGTCAGAGTTTTATACTGTCATTTGTGTATCAAGTTAACGTAGGCTAACCCTGAGAACTTAAGTGAAATGTGAATCTTTTCTAGTAGGATACAATTATTTGAAGATATTTAGCTTTACATGTGTTTGATTACTTTTTTTTTTATCTTTTTTTACATAGTTTTGTGTAAGAATAGAAAAGAATCCTGGCCTTGGATTTAGTATCAGTGGTGGAATTAGTGGACAAGGAAATCCATTTAAACCTTCTGACAAGGTAAGAAGTGAATTCTTTATTGACAATTTTAATTAGTAAAACACTGTACTGTGGCAAAAAAGATTTTTAAAATTTTGTGATTTTACTGTGCTTTGATAAGCTAGCTAACTATGAAACCAGTTAGACACTTTCTCAGCAAGGGAAAGAAAGAATTGACTGCAGTGATTGGCAAATCCTACAAATAAGAAATAAATTTAAGCATTCTCTATGAAAAGGAAGTTCTTTGTTTTTTACTTTTTGTTTTGTTCACCATTGTATATATCTGTAAAGGAAGCTACACATGTAATTTTTAACAATTTGTTTCCAAAAGTTGTAAATCACTTATTGGAGAAAATGTTTTCTCAAGTAACAGAATGAATAAATACTGACTCAACACCAGGGCCAGTTAATTGACATCTTTATACTTAATCCATCATATTTGTAAAGTATTTCACTGATAAGATTGTAGAACTAAAAGCCCAGAGAAAAGAGATATCCTGTGAGAACATCAGTTAGCCATGGCAGAGGGATCGGGTCCTCCTCTCCTGGTTACCCCTGCGTGCCAAACCATGGGTAAAGGTTCACCTCCTCCCCTAACTCTAACCTCAGCCATTGCCGGGTATCCACCATGCTGCTCGTGCTCACAACTGGCCTGTCTGATCCCACTGAAGAACATTTGACATTTTTATTCAAAAAAGTATACCCTGGGCTGCATAATCTGCCCTTTGCCATCAGTGTTTTAATACTCTCGGCTTCTAAACAATTAGGAATTATAATTTGATAGTAATTGAAACTGTCTGCTTTTGACCTCATCAAATTTAACTGCATTAAGCAACATCATAAAACTTTGGGGGATGAAGAAAGACAGAAATTACATATAAGTAAAACCTCCACAGGCTCTTGACTTACTTCTGAGTCACATGCTGGTGCAGACTTTTTCAGTGTGCCACTGTTATAAAGGTAACCCACACATCAGTTTCTGATCAAAAAACCTATTTCTGAGAAAACCTGTATGCCCCTACTCTGGAGATTTCCATAGCCTTTGATCCCTTATTTCTTCCACTTCTTCCCACTCTTTTTATTTCCTACCATCCATTATGCCCTTCTTTTTCTTTTTGGAGAAGAAGAAAGGAAGAGTTTGGACCAAGAGCAAGAATTATTCTTACTGTACATATTATACTAGGATGGAAGGGAAAGAAATCCCCAGTGTCCATAAACAAGAATTTCTTTGATTAAGTGATTGGAACAGATATTCCCATGTAAGGAATGTGTATCAAGCAGCCCTATATAAAAGGGGAATTCCAGTTTAAAATGTTTGTGTATAAATAGCTGCTGCATTTCCTTTTTGAAATGATGTTGAAGATAATTATTGATTTAGTAGAATTTAAATATTTGTGGCTTAGTAGGACCAAGTGTTTACTGAATTTTAATAAGTTATTAATGTCTTAAGACAAAAAGCATGAAAATGAAAAATCATCAGAAACATATGATATTTTTAAATGTCTCAAATCATTGTCTGATTCATCTTGGCCTCTTTTTTCTCTCTAGTTTTATATCTCCTCCATAAGTTCTTTCAATGAAAAGTTAACGTCT
>SJYC01035990.1:0-10151 GCA_006408675.1 Madoqua kirkii
ATATTTTGTTCCATGCTAAATAGCTGACATTATGCAGCAGACAAAATATAGATAACATTTAACTCTAGCAACTAATATAACTGGTTATATACTTGGACTTCAATTTTACTGAAAAAAATATTTTACTGATTGTTAAAAAATATCACAAAGTGATAGCAATCTCAATTCAAGTGTTTTTCCAAATATACCATTGAATTGAAATGTCCCAATCAATGTTCTTATTTGAAATGGTTCTTTTAAATCAGCTTATTTTTTCGTATGTAAAATAGAATTATATTTTCTTAAAGAATCATGTCTGTGTTGTTATATTTTATTACATCCCTTTGCAAGCTGAAATCTTATATCTCTTCTTTATAACATAATGTCTTGATAACAAAATCATTGAACTGGCTAAAGGACACTGCCACAGCTTCTTGAGTGAGTGTTAGTCAGCCAGTTGTGTCCAACTCTTTGAGACTCCATGGGCTGTAGCGCACCGGACTCCTCTCTCCATGGAATTCTCTAGGCAAGAATACTAGAGTGAGTTGCCATCTCCTCCTCCAGGGGATCTTCCTGACCCAGGGATCAAACTCAGGTCTCCCGCATTACAGACAGACTCTTTGCTCTCTGAGCCACCAGGGAAGCCTTGGAGCCTTCTTAAAAGACCTCGTACAGGTGATCATACGTGTAGAATCTTATTAAAAGCAGATTGCAAAGACTACATTTCTATTAATATTTCTGAATAGATTTAGGGTCTTTTCAACATATAAGACAAAGAACAAAATAGGCAAAAATGCATTTTTATTAAAAAAAAATCCTTGCTTTTAATGTCCTTAAACAACCAAATGGCATTCTAAACCTCAAACTCCAATGTGACTAAGATGCAGCTGGAATAAGCAAGTAGTACAATAATTTATGCTTGTTATTTGTTTTTAAAAATTCAGCTTTATATAAAAGGTACACATATTTACATTTTATCTATTTCTTGCTCCTGAATGTTATTTTCACACAATTAATGGGTTCTCCACATTACTTTGTACTACATAAGCACTCAAAGTAGAATTAAGGATGGAACAGACATATAAGTTATATTATAAAATTAATTTAGAAATATATAAAATAAATCATCTTTAGGAGTTATAAAAAATTAAGCAACTAATGCATATAGTGTAATATTTATGTAGTAAATATAAATCATATGCTGTGTGTTCTAGATAAATGTGTTTGCTATTTTTGATTTTTATATCCATGGAGAATACATGACAGTAAACAGGTTTATGATATGTACTTTTTTCATAAGTGAGAACAGATCTTTGCAACTTTTTGTTTGTGATCCACCAGTGTCATGAGACTGAACAAACCTAGAAAATTTTTCTTGTATGTTTTCGAACTTGCTACTGCCAAGCATGTCTCTGAGTATTATTATCCCCAGTAAAAGTATCAAAGAAATGCTTTGGATTTGCACAACTAACTTTTCTTCTCTTCTTAATTAAAAAAAACCCAAACTTTTATTTGCTGTAATGCCCATCTCCATGCAATTTTTTTTTCTAGGGGTGGAAGGTGGTGTGTAAATAGGAGGGACCCACATCTGGTTGTAGGCTGTTTGGCATCTGGAATTGATCTTGTAAAATTTACGTACAATTAAGCACAGTAATTTATTCTGAAATTCCAGAACTTTTCGAGTTTATAGGTAATTATAGAATCTTACAGTTGACATGCCTCTAATATTCTTCTTTGGCTTGGGATTTTGCCTAAACCAAGGGGAAATTAAGGCATTTAAGAAAGAACATGAATTGTTTCTTCTATCACTTCTGTCTACAGTATGCAGATTGTTCAAATTCATGGAAATATAAGTAAGGTCTCTGGCATCTGCTGAGCATGAGTGTTTATGATAAAACTGTGGAGAATAAGTGATTCTTTGGTCTCAATATCCTGGTATGTGTAGTTCCTGCTATCATGTAATTTGAGGTTATGCATAATATAGCTTCCATTTGATCCTGTTTCTAGGTAATTGTTCATGGAATTATTCAGTGCTATACTTTTACGCATATAGAGAAAGGGGCTGTCATCTCCTTTAATATCTTTCAAATCCAGAAGCTTCTTAGTCCATTCTTCTCAAATGAAGCAAGGAGGGATACCAGTCCTTTAATGAGGAGCTATGTGAACGCAACTTTAAAAATTTATTTATTTTCAGAGTTTTGGGCTGCCTTATGAAGTCACACAACATGATATCAATCATCCATTAATCCAGTCTCTTCCCAACAACATCTCATGGAAACTGTACTGATATCTTAAATTTTACAATCATGAGTTATTATTTTATGAACACTCAAATAGGGAAAGATTATTGTGGTTTGTTCCATTGGCACAATCTCCACTGTAATAATACCTTAGTCCAAAAGTTATACAAATGCCCAGCAATCCAATGTGTACTGTATGCTGTACACATGCTTCTAATTATCTAAGTTCAAAAGAGAAAATATGCTGACTTCGAGGATTTGTTGAAGCAAATATCTAGGCTATAACTAATTAGAGTGTTCTGTAACACCTTCAGTGTTAGGTTACTATATTAGTCTCAACTCTACAGGGTATAAATTTGTCATGTGGCTCTTCTGCTAAGTGGTATTTGCAGATAGAGGTGTGCATCACAGGGCTTATTAAGAGAACAGGATTTGGAATCAGATCAATCTGGTTCTAATCTTGTCAGCCACAGATCAGCTAAATGGCCCTGGGCAACTTAATTAACCCCTCTGGGCCATTCCAGAAAATGAGGAATAATAGTATTCAACTAACATAAGTTGTTATGAAGATCAGATCAGTTCATGTATTTAAGAGCCAAATATAGTGCCTAACACATTATAGGTACTCAATAAAAGTCTATATAGTTTTATTATTATTATCAGATTTGTTACATCAAAATCTTTTATCTCTGTGGAGTATCTTGCCATCTTGATAGCAATGTTCCTCTATAATAATAAATCAGATAATGGCTCCATCCACTTCACTGGGAGGGCAAAGCAAGCATTACATAAGGTCATTTTTATCTGGTTTTCTACAGTTTTCTCTTTTCAAGTATGTAAAAGCAGCTTTCACCTGGCAGTGAACTTAAAATAATGAACTCCATGATGAGTGAGTTGGGTTGTTCACCTGTGAGTAGTTGATCTGTTCACCACTGTTCTGACAATGATATGAACTGTAGGCCTAATCATGCTCCATCCGTTTAATCCAAGGAGACCACAGTTGATTCTGACTACCTTGAGGTCTTTGAGAGGAGTTTCATTTGCAAGACCAGATGCTGTTCTCAGCTCTCAAAGTCTGGTACAATCTGGCACAGTCTTCATATCTGGCTTGATCCTCAATTCTCTCTAAAACCTCAGGTAACTTTTGAGCTGTAGCAAGAGTTTTTCTGCAATATCTAAATTGGAACAGAATCTAAATTGGAACTTCTGACAGATTGAACTCACTTTTGCTTCAGCTCCGTCCTCTCAGCCCTTTGGGATGACTACTTCATGTTTTTCCTACCTGGCTGTATACCCCGTATCAGTTTGGATGCTATTTCACTTTGGTCATTGTTATTTGGCTGAAACAGTGGTTCCTAACAATTGTAATAAAGAGGATGGAACAATTTCATTGGCTGCTTTAGTACAGAAAGTCTTCAATGACTCTAAGACATTCAGATATCTTGTGTGTGTGTGTTAGTCGCTCAGTTGTGCCCGACTCCTTGCGACCCCATGGACTGCAATCCACCAGGTTCCTCTGTCCATGAGATTTTCCAGGCAAGGATACTGGAGTGGGTTGCCATTTCCTTCTCTAGGGGATCTTCCCAACCCAGGGATCGAACCCGGGTCTCCTGTACTGCAGGCAGATTCTTTACCGACTGAGACTTAGAATTTTGAGTGACATTATAAAACAAACACTTGAACATTCATAAATAGTAAGTAAAATTATACAGTGTGCTTGAAAGACCATTTAAATCCATGACCTGTTTATTAAAAGAGTTGTTTTTCAGTCGCTAATTTGTGTCTGACTCTTTGTGACTGCATGGACTATAGCCCACCAAGCTCCTCTGTCCATGGACTTTTTCAGGCAAGAATACTGGAGTGGGTTGCCATTTCCTTCTTCAGGGGATCTTCCCAACTCAAGATCGAACCCACATCTCTTATGTCTCCTGCATTAGCACGTGTTTTCTTTATCCCTGAGACACTAGGGAAGCTCTTATTGGAAGAGGGTATATATTATATTAAAGTTTAAGCTTTTTCCTAACTTTACTAGAACTTCTTATAAAGAAAGCATCAACCTCTGAGCCAGTTATCTGCTGACTTAAAACATCGGCTGAATTTGGTTCTCCTTACCTTTCCTCAGCTTCCCTGGTGGCTCAGAGGTTAAAGCGTCTGCCTCCAATGCAGGAGACCCAGGTTCGATCCCTGGGTCAGGAAGATCCCCTGGAGAAGGAAATGGCAATCCACTCCAGTATTCTTGCCTGGAGAATCCCATGGACAGAGAAGCCTAGTAGGTTACAGTCCATGGGGTCAGACATGACTGAGCGACTTCACCTTCACCTTCCTTCACCTTACCTCTCCTCACAGCTGCAAATTAACCAGTTTATGATAAAACTTGTTCCTCAACATTGGAGAGAAGAGTATTTTATTTTGTCTGTGCCACATGGCTTGTGGGATCTTATTTCCCTGCCCAGAAACTGAACCCAGGGCCACAGCAGTGAAAGTGCCAAGTCCTAACCACTAGAGCTCCAGGAACCTCTCAAGAAGAGTATTTTTAAGCTTGATTTTCATTTTTCTGCTGTGTGATACTTTTAGGTTTTAGGCACTGGGTTGTACACTAAATTTTATGCAACCACTACAGGAATGGAGCATGGGGGATAAAGAAATGCAACTGAATTTTTTTGAGATTAATCCCTTTCCTTGTGAGAGGATTAAACTCTTATAGAAATTGTCCAGAGCTAGTGTCTTTAGATCTCCTCAACACTTTTTACTGAGTATTTACCATATGATTGATGTGGTCAATAAATTAAAGGCAATCTGAGAATCTTCTGTAGATTTGGAACTACAGAAGAAATTAAAATTAATTAATTTTTAATTATCTGATCAATTTGCAGTAATGGAGACTTTTCAGATTTTAAATGTTTTAGAAAGTAATCAGGCAAAGAAAGTGCTTTTGAGGGGAATTCTTTCAATGGATAGATTATATAAGATCACAGAAATAATTCAGTCTCACTAGAGTCATTAAAATATTACAAATGAGAAATTAAATTAATAGTTATAAAGTATTCATATTTCCTTATAGAGGAAGAATCACAGGCAATGATTTGAAAGCCTCACATCTATTGTCCCCTTCAGTTGAAAATGAAAGGAAAAAAGTAACAGCATTCTGACATTTTGACTACTTAGTAATTTGTTCAGCCTTAGTTGATAAATATCTAGTACCCTGTGCTTTCCAAAAATAAGGTGGAAAAGTGTACACAAGCTAGAGTTCAGTCATACATTGAGGCATCATATTCAGCTGCCAATGCTCTCTTTTATCCTTCTTTCTTTCCTTTCCTTCCCTCTCTTCACTTTCTCTCCCCTCTTCTTTAGTTTCTAATGATCCCTGGATAAATCTCTTCTCTTGATGCATACAAAGTCTTCAATTGTTAAGCTAGGAAACTGTTCAGAGCTCAAGATTTGACTTTCGGCAATTAACCTTACAACATTTTTTTTCCACACTTTTGACTCATAGAGTAAAACTATTGATAACATCTTTATTCTTGATATGTCAAGTGGTCTAATAATCACAGGGATTAAGTAAACACAGTCTACTGTGTATTTGTCATGCTGCTCCTTTGAGCCACATCATAGCTTAAAATTAATATTGCCCAATTTATGAAAAAAAATTGCCAATATTTGACCCCCAAAAACGTTCCACCTTACAAGCTACTGAATCAATGACTATGTTTACTATTTCTATGAGTCTTTTTTTTCCTCCAGAAACACTCTCTGAACTTTTATAGTTATATGAAACCATAAAATATCATATTTTATAATATATAACCAATATGTTCTAAATTATAATTGCAATAGTATGCAATTTTTATCTGACATATGGCCTTCCTAGAAACCAATTTCTTAGCATCAGCTAGAGCCAAGTTTTTTTCAGAATTTTAAAGAAAAGTATATTTCACAAACTGATGTTACAGTTCCCTTAAGACAAGTTCTATTTTGGTGTCTACATTTACAATAGCTGAGACTGTCACAATCATTCACCTTCATCATTAAACAGTCATATAAAGTTCCTTTCTCCTCTAAAGTTAGAATGTTAAATGTTTGCCTTGTAGACTCACTTTCTGAGTCCTTCAAGGTTTATGTCCAGTGGTGTGCAGGCTAGGTAACCAATAAGACAAGGTCAGATCTTAACACTATGAAAAACCTTCCATACCCATCTTTTTTTCAAAATTACTTGTGAAAAGCAAAACTTTTTAAAAGCCCATTATGGGTACTTTTGGAAAAACCATTTATAAACTTTTAAGAAAACTGATTCAAAAACTGGGGTAGAAATATGAAATGGCAACAGGTCATGCCTATTTGCAGCACATGGCCAGCGCTCTCTAGATTAGCTTTGGTTCAAAACTGGGGGGGGGGGGCGTTCCTCTGTGATCCCTGAGTCCATTGAATCTGTGTCTGTCTTGATAGGAGAAAAGACTTATTTGGAAAGGACTGAGATACTGTCAGAGAAGGCAATGGCAACCTACTCCAGTATTCTTACCTGGAAAATCCCATGGAGGGAGGAGCAAGTTGGACACAACTGAGCGACTTTACTTTCACTTTCATGCATTGGAGAAGGAAATGGCAACCCACTCCAGTGTTCTTGCCTGGAGAATCCCAGGGACTGGGGAGCCTGGTGGGCTGCCGTCTATGGGGTTGCACAGAGTTGGACACGACTGAAGCGACTTAGCAGCAGCAGCAGCAATACTGTTGCTCTGCTGCAAGATGCCCTCTAGAGGTGGAGCTAAGGGAAAACCACTAAGCCGCTAAAGAACATCAGCTGAACATGAGGTGCAAAATATTAGAAAAACATACTCAGATAAGCCATTAGCCAATAACTAGGCTCAGCCATTGTTGCAGATCCGATGCTCTACTGACTTGGAGCAACCAAAGTAGATAACCTCAAAGTGTTCTTAAGGACCATCAGGAAACCCTCTTGTTAGGACCTATGTCCACTATTAAGAGTAAAACAATAGTTGGAGCCATTATCACTGAGAGCCACCTCTAGGAAACCACAGATGATATAGGAAAGACTTTCCAGCCCTTTTGCCATCCCCTTCCCTAAATAAAGATGGCATTCAGTATGGGGTCAATAGATGTTGCTGTATTCCCTCTTATCAGTTGGGAATTCGAGGGAAAGATAACAAACGTTGGTCTTTCAGTACATTCCAAGACTGAGAGTAAAGGAGAATTTCCTGTCAGTAAATCTAGTACAATTGGGAGACTCCAAAGTCTCTTAAAGTGGGCTTTGCTGGATAAAAAGACACTGGATTGTAGCTCAGTCTTCAAATTTTCAATAATTATAACAACATGTATTAACCCCATACTGAATGCCAACCACTGCTCTAAGTGTTTTATATGTATTCACTCACTTAATCTAGTAACTATGAGGTATAAACCACTATTACAGGCTTCCTTGGTAGCCAAGAGAGTAAAGAATCTGCCTGTGATGCAGGAGACCTGGGTTCAATTCCTGGCTTGGGAAAATCCCCTGGAGAAAGGAATGGCTACCCACTCCAGTATTCTTGCCTGGAGAATTCCATGGTCAGAGGAGCCTGGCCAGCAATGGGTCTCAAAGAGTTGGACACAATTGAACACACACACCTGCAAGCCAACACCTTTGTTGCAGCCCGCTGAGAACTCAGTTAAATGTCTAACTTAAAGAACTGTCAGATAATAAATTTGTGATGTTTTAAGCCACTAAGTTTGTGATAACTTATTATAGTAACAGCAAGAAAACCCTAATATGCACTACTCATTGAAAAATAGTTACTGAGATATTTTCCTTATTTGAGCAAAATGGATTTGCTGTAGCCTTAGGTATATAGGTTGTTTCACTAGTTTGGAGGTATTGCTTGATAGTCTGATCCACATTTAGCACTCTGCTAAATGTTATAAGAAGTAAATATGTTAAAATCTTGTCCAGAAAATTATAAAATTGGTCATATGCCATGATTTGGATCTTTGATACATACAAGATGGCTTACTGCACTTGGAATTCAGGAGATGACTCTTTACCAGTCAGTGGGAAGTTATCGCTCTAATTTTAACAATGCAAATAGTTTGGTGATTCCTCACCAATATCTGTCAGTGTCAAAGTATTCCTTGAAATCTCAGAATATAATGAATTTGTTGAAAGGGTAACACATTGCTACAAAAAACTTTTTCAAAACAGTGTCAAAGTTTTCATATTTCTCATTTATATTCATCATAACAGAGACCATAAAATGAGCTCAGAATTATTTGGTCTGTTTCATATGACAGTGTTTATATACGTAAATACAGTGGAAAATCAGGGCACTGGCCTTTCCAAGCAGTCTTTGGGGAAACAGTCCACCTCCAAAAATAATGAATGCTACACACCATTATCAAACATGACACTCATCACTATCTGTTTTGACTAATGAGGCAATATGTAGGCTGATAAAGTGAAAGTGAAGTCGCTCAGTCGTGTCTGACTCTTTGCGACTCCATGGACTGTAGCCCACTCGGCTCCTCCGCCCATGGGATTCTCCAGGCAAGGATACTGGAGTGGGTTGCCATTTCCTTCTCCAGGGGATCTTTCTGACCCAGGGATCAAATCCAGGTCTCCCGCATTGCAGGCACCAGGATATATGTATATATAGAAAAAAAGGAAACTATATTATTGACAGTAGCAATTTCATAGTTGGTAAAAAAAAATTATTGATTGAAAAAAACTATTAGAGCTTTAGAAAACAGCAATAAATACTTAGGAAGACTCAGGCCACCATAAAAGTAAGCTTCAAAGCAAGTCTTCAGAACAGTGGCTGAGTTCTGCCGAGCTTTGTGATGAATGAAATTAAACTTGCCACAGACATGACATTTGTATTCTTCTGGCAGTCCAGCTGTGGGGTGTTGCTGTTCCTCCCAGCATTGCGAATATGATGGTCACAATTTCGCTCCTACGGTCTAGATTCACACAAACATTATTAAAACCGTTCCTGTACAATGAGCTGGAAAAGGGCAATCAAAATTAACTAGGGAGCAAAGACTTTGACTGCTGGGGCAAAATATAATAGTAAAAGCAACTTCACCTTCAACATCCAGAGATGTAGTGCCTTATTTTAGGCAATAATGTCATTCTGTCTGTTGTACAGTGACCTCAACAGCAAAAAGAGGGGACCACCAAGGGAACTGAGTACTCATACATTCTCCTGGATTGAAGGAGAATGAGAGTTATGTGCTCAGTATGAAAGGGACTGTAAGAATTATATTTGTTTTCACAACCAATGCCATTCACTGGCCTAGTGGATTAGTCATTATATTTTATTTAACTGTCTCTTTCAACAACCTGTTTTCTTTTTCATTGTGAATTGAGCATTTGTACAACTGAATTGACCAAAACAACTAGCTGTTTGGACATGGCACTGATTTGTGACGACATAAAGGTTTTTAAGTTTTTATTACTATTTTCTTAAAATAGTAATACTTTACCTTATTTTTCTTATAAGTAGTATCTAATTATTTTAGAAAAATGAGGAAATTAGAAAGTGCAGATAAGCAAAAATAAAAAGAAAGATATATATATATGTAAGGTTATACCCCTAAACATTAACAGTGGTTGTGCTAGGTAATATAACATCATATATACATATACATAATATGTATGTATATGTACACACACACATATTTACACATATATACAATGTCTCATTACCCAATGCAGCCACTGCTAAGTTTAGGAGCATATCCTTCCAGACACTTTTCCACAAAAATATACATTTAAACATGTTCATTGAAAATAGTATTATGCCACACATAATGTTTGATAACTTGCTTGTTTTTGCTAAGCACCAGTATACCTCTGTATCTAATGAAGTCCTCACCTAAAGACTTCATTTTTAATGACCACATATCATTCTATTATATATATTTACCATAATTTATTTAATCTAT
>SJYC01035991.1:0-30311 GCA_006408675.1 Madoqua kirkii
TCTGCTTGTTAAACCACTTACATACACACATACACACAAATTTATGAGTTTAAGTGAGTCATTAAGTCTACAGATTAGCAAGAGAGATAATTTTCTGAATAACAGGCAAAGCCATTATAATATTATCTTCTATTAATACTTATTTTAATACAAATTATTTTTAATAATTTAAAAATAATAAGAGCAATATTGATATATAATTCATATAACATAAAATTCACCCTTTTGAAATGTACAGTCAAGTGATTTATAAGTATAGTCACAGAGGTGTGCAATCATCACCACTATCTAATTTCAGAATCTTTTTATTACCTTAAATAAAATCTGTACACATTAACAGTTGCCCCTCGGCCCCCTGCTTCCCAGCCTCCAGCAAACACTAATCTGCTTTCTATTTCTATGCATTTGCCTCTTCTTGGCATTTCACATAAATGGAATCATACAATATGTGCTCTTTGGGAATGGCTTATTTCACTTAGCATTGTTTTCAAGTTCATTGATGTCAGCACTTCATTTCTTTCCACTGTCGAATAATATTCCACTGAATATACACGTTTTGTTTGTCCATTCTTAGGACAAATGCTATTCTTAGGATATTAATTAAAATTTTATCATCATACTTCAAATACTTCAGTAGCTCCCCAAACTGATAAGGATGTCCATTAAAGGCCCGTCTTGATCTGGCACCTACTTAATTTGGGGAGTTGATGGGTTCTTCTTTCATACTCCCAACCAACCAATCTGAACCCTTCCACAACCACTGCAGTCATAATAGAACTACCTGCAGCCTCCTTAATATAAAACACATGCAAAAAATAAATAAATAAAAGGCATGCACTTTTGTATATGCCATCCCTTCTATGTGGAATATCTTTCCTCTCCTTATCTGTGTGAACCCTTTAATTTTCATTTGTGATCAGTTGCCAGATAGCTCTTCTTTGTGAAAGCTCCAAACTTTAAGGTTAACATGGATGCAATATTTTAAGTATTTAAATCTATTATATTTCTATCATAATTAGAAGCCCGACAAACTAAGGACAAACTGAATTCAGCTTTTTAACTAATTTATTATCCCTCTATCATAACACTTGTCACACTGCTTTATACTCACTGGTTTTCTTAACTTTTCTTCTACTGTATAGTGCGCTCATTGAGGCCAAAAATTATATTCAGTGTACCTTTATACTACCAGCAATCAGGCCTCAGTCCAGTTCATTCACTCAGTCCTGTCCAACTTTTAGAGACCTGATGGACTGCAGCACCCCAGGCTCCCTGTCCATCACCAACTCCCAGAGCTTACTCAAACTCATGTCCATCGAGTCAGTGATTCCATCCAACCGTCTCATATTCTATCGTCGCCTTCTCCTCCAGCCTCCAATCTTTTCCAGCATCAGGATCTTTTCCAGAGAGTCAGTTCTTTGCATAGAGGGCCAAAATATGGAGTATCAGCTTCAGCATCAGTCCTTCCAATGAATATTTAGGACTGATCTCCTTTAGGATAGACTGGTTGGATATCCTTGCAGTCCAAGGGATTCTCAAGAGTCTTCTCCAACACCATAGTTCAAAAGCATCAGTTTTTCAGTGCTCAGCTTTCTTTATGGTCCAACTCTCACATCCACATATGACTACTGGAAAAACCATAGCTTTGACTAGATGGACCTTTATTTGCAAAGTAATGTGTCTGCTTTTTAATATGCCTAGGTTGGTCATAGCTTTTCTTCCAAGAAACAAGCATCTTTTAATTTAATGGCTGCAGTCACCATCTGCAGTGATTTTGGAGCCCCCAAAAATAAAGTCTCTCACTGCTTCCATTGTTTCCCCATCTATTTGCTATTTAGTGAAGGGACTAGATGCATGATCTTAATTTTCTGAACGCTGAGTTTTAATCCAACTTTTTCACTCTCCTCTTTCACTTTCATCAAGAGGCTCCTTAGCTTTTGCTTTCTTCCATAAGGATGGTGTCATCTGCATGTCTGAGGTTATTGATATTTCTCCCAGCAGTCTTGATTCCAGCTTGTACTTCATCCAGCCTGGCATTTCTCATGATGTACTCAGCATATAAGTTAAATAAGCAGGGTGACAATATGCACCCTTCATATACTCCTTTCCTGATTTGGAACCAGTCTGTTGTTCCATGTCCAGTTCTATCTGTTGTTTCTTGATGTGCACACAGATTTCTCAGGAGGCAGCACAGGAGGTCTAGTATTCCCATCTCTGCAAGAATTTTCCACAGTTTGTTGTGAACCACACATTCAAAGGCTTTGGCATAGTCAATAAAGCAGAAGTAGCAGTTTTTCTGGAACTCTCATTCTTTTTCAATGATCCAAAGGATGTTGGCAATTTGATCTCTGGTTCCTCTGTCTTTTCTAAATCCAGCTTGAACATCTGGAAGTTCATAGTTCACATACTTTTGAAGCCTTGCTTGGACAATGTTGAGTGCTGCTTTACTAGCATGTGAAATGAATGCACTTGTGTGGTAGTTTGAGCAGTCTTTGGCATTGCCTTTCTTTGGGACTGGAATGAAAATTGACCTTTTCCAGTCCTGTGGCCACTGCTGAGTTTTCCAAATTTGCTGGTATATTGAGTGCAGCACTTTCACAGCATCATCTTTTAAAATTTGAAATAGCTCAACTGGAATTCCATCGCCTTTACTAGCTTTGTTTATAGTGATACTTCTTAAATTCCACTTGCTTCACATTCCAGGATGTCTGGCTCTAGGTGAGTGATCACACCATCTTGGTTATCTGGGTCATGAAGATCTTTTTTGTATAGTTCTTCTGTGTATTCTTGCCACCTCTTTTTAATATCTTCTGCTTCTGTTAGGTCCACACCATTTCTGTCCTTTATTGTACCCATCTTTGGATGAAACGTTCCCTTGGTATCTCTAGTTTTCTTGAAGAGGTCTCTAGTCTCTCCCATTGTATTGTTTTCCTCTATTTCTTTGCATTCATCACTGAGGAAGGCTTTCCTATCTCTCCTTACTATTCTTTGGATCTGTGCCTTCAAATGGGTATATCTTTCCTTTCCACCTTTGCTTTTTGTGTCTTTTCTTTTCTCAGCTATTTGTAAGGCCTCTTCGACACTATTCACCTTTCTGCATTTCTTTTTCTTGGGGATGGTCTTGATCACTGCCTCCTGTACAATGTCATGAACTTCTGTCCATAGTTCTTCAGGCACTTTGTCTATAAGATCTAATCCCTTGAATCTATTTGTCACTTCCACTGTATAATCATAAGGGATTTTATTTAGGTCATACCTGAATGGTCTAGTGGCTTTCCATACTTTCTTCAATTTGTATCTGAATTTTGCAATAAGGAGTTCATGATATGAGCCACAGTCAGCTCCGGGACTTTTTTTTTTTTTTTTTTTTTTTGCTGACTGTATAGAGCTTCTCCATCTTTGGCTGCATAGAATATAATCAATCTGATTTTGGTGTTGACCATCTGGTGATGTCCATGTGTAGAGTCTTCTCTTGTGTTGTTGGAAGAGTGTGTTTTCTATGACCAGTGCATTCTCTTGGCAGAACTCTATTAGCCTTTGCCCTGCTTCATTCTGTAATCCAAGGCCAAATTTGCCTGCTACCCCAGGTATTTCTTGACTTCCTACTTTTGCATTCCAGTCCCCTAAAATGAAAAAGACATCTCTTTGAGTGTTAGTTCTAGAAGGTCTTATAGGTCTTCATAGAACCATTCAATGTCACTTTCTTCAGCATTCCTGGCTGGGGCATAGACTTGGATTACCATACTGTTGAATGGCTTCCCTAGGAAATGAACAGAGATTATTCTGTCATTTTTGAGATTGTATCTATGTACTGCATTTCAGACTCTTGTTGGCTATGCTGGCTACTCCATTTCTTCTAAGGTATTCTTGCCCACAGTAGTAGATATAATGGTCATCTGAGTTAAATTCACCCATTCCAGTCCATTTTAGTTCACTGATTTTTAAAATGTCCATGTTCAGTCTTGGCTATTTCCAGTTTGACCACTTCCAATTTACCTGATTCATGGACCTAACATTCCAAGTTCCTATGAAATATTGCACTTTACAGCATCGGACTTTATTTTCATCACCAGTCATATTCCAAACTGGGTGTTGTTTTTGCTTTGGCTCCACCTCTTCAGTCTTTCTGCAGTTCATTCTCCAGAAAGCATGTTGGGCACCTACTGACCTGGGGAGTTCCTCTTTCAGTATCCTATCATTTTGCCTTTTCATACTGTTCATGGGGTTCTCAAGGCAAGAATACTGAAGTGGTTTGCCATTCCCTTCTCCAGTGGACCATGTTTTGTCAGAACTCTCCACCGTGACCCATCCATTTTAGGTGGCCTTAAACATCATGGCTCATAGTTTCACTGAGTTAGACAAGGCTGTGGTTCATGTGATGAGGGCCTCGCATGTGGTAAAATGCAATAAATGTTTTCTTTTGTGTACATGGTAAATAAAATGATTTTTTTCCCTTGACTGGATAAATTCTGTCTGAATTTTTAAAATTATGAGTATATGATAAAACATTTACAAAAGCTTGGAAAATACAGAGCAAAGTTACATATAGTTCTACTATATATTACAATAATTTTTAAAGTAAATTATTATTTTTAGTTGGAGTTTCAATATCAAACTCTCAAAAATTAATAGAATGAATAGACAGAAGAACAGAAGGACACGGTACGCTTGAAAAGCACTATGAACCAATTTAACATAATTAAGATTTATACAATTTTCACACAACAGCAGGGGATAAATTTTATTCAAGTTCCTGTAGATCATAAACCCAGAGACACTGGAACATATCCAGAGACATAAAACAAGGTGCAAAAATTCCATGGTATAAAGGTTTTGAAGTCATACAGTCTGTTCTCTTATCACTGGTAATTTGACTTTTTTTTAAAGTGGGGGCAAAAGATTTTTCTCTCCAAACTGAGAAAATAAATATACTTAAAAGATATTAAAATATTCTATAGATATTTTATAGATAGAGAGATACAGATATAGATAGCCTACAGAAGGAAATGCAAATTAAGATGATATCTAGTTGCAGGTTTAGAATATGTTCCTGGCTGTGAAATTCTAGAATATGTGGGAAAATGAGGATTTAGATGTGTATAAGAGACAGGTATTATATGTAATTCTAGTAGGTTTTTAAAGTATATATTGAATTTACAACCTGTCAAACGGGAGACATTTTCAATGAGGAACAACTTTAGACAACTTCAGAAGTTACACAAAAGATGATTTAGTACCATATATGAAATTATTTAAGGAAGAAACTAAGAATATGCCATTAATTTAATGTGTAAATCATAAGTGCACTTTAAAAACAATATGAGCTTTTTATGCAAATAAAAATGTCATTTTCCTTAAATGACTTAGAGGTGTGTTGCTTAAAATACCATGATAATCTTTGAACCTTTTATGTGTAAACTGTTTTTAATGTTTTCACTGTTTTCTATGTAAATGAAAAAAGTTTTTAAGTAGGTCTAGGTCTTGAAAATAGAATCCTAACCTCTGTTACTTCTGACTTATAGGGTATCTTTGTTACTAGGGTTCAACCTGATGGACCAGCATCCAACCTGCTACAGCCTGGTGATAAAATCCTTCAGGTAAGACAGATACAAAACAATGCTTTCCAAGGCTAATATTGAAACAAATAAGTGACTTGAGCTAAATGATTGAAAACAAGTTTTTATTCCATTTCTTATTTGATTTACTGTTTTGGGGTTGAGAGACCAATCAGAAACCAATTCAGCCTGGTAGAGTCCTATATTCTCAGTACCTGGCACTTTATTTAAAGTGCATATTTATTTAAAGGAATGGTGTTACTTTGGGAATGTAAGAATTGATGTATACAAGAATCTGTGCATAGTTATCAAGTGTAAGTAAGAAGGATGAAGCTCCCAAATACGGTAACTTTAGATGAGGAAGAAGGGAGTGGTTCATATTTAATTTCTCAACAATAATCTTGTTACTGTTTTAATAGTATTTATGGTTATTTCTCTCTACTTTCCCTGCTCAGATAGTTAAAAAAATGGAAAGACCCCACTCAACTCAGCTCAGCAGTGATCCTCTACCTTCTATTTACTGAATTCTGTCAAAGAATTGCAGAAAAGTAAAAACTCTATATAGATAAATTGTCTTGGAATCATATTCTCACAAATATTTTAAACTAACTAGCAAGATCATGAAAACTTAAGTTTTCAATAATGATAATTATCTGAAAAGACTATGAATTACTCCAACCTCTGGCAATGTCACAGTAGAAATACTACCTGAAAAGCCCATGTCAATTTCATATAGACAGAAGACCAAACCAACCAATTTTCAAATGTGCTTGTACAGGGATGGCTATCAGAGTGCTGTCATAATAATAGCAAACAGAAAACAGCCTTACTATCCAGTTAATATGAAAAAGGTTAAGTAGCTTATGACAAGGCATTTCTTTAATGAAACACTGTATAGATTTTTAAGAACCATCATTCAAACCAGATTTTTATTTATGTATACAGAGAGGTTAGTGATATGTTGTTGAGTGGCAGAAGTAGATTACATAAGAGTGAGTTATATGAACACTTTTGCACCCACCTGTTCATCTCTTGGTATCTATATTGTGTGGTTATACATGTACATTTTATATATAAAACTGTGTTATGTTATGCAAAAAAAAAGACCAAATCGGTAGATGGTCTTTTGAGTTAAGACATTGAAACAAAAGAGACACATAAAAGCTAAATATTTTCTTTACTATTTAGTTATTAAAGTTCTCTATTTTTTAATTGTATAGCTAGCCCTTTGATGTTAAGCATTTTATATCATTTCTATAAAACTCACATTCATTATATGTAAAATGAACTGTGGTTTATACGGTAGCTGAGGTCCCCTAACTTAAAAATTCAACTGTTCAATAATTTTATCAGTTTCCATGGAAAACAGCTATGAATAAATTCACAATGTAACTACCTAACATTTAGTACATGGTGCTATTTAACAAAGGAAATCGCTAGTTCTTTTCCTCTACTGAATTTTGAACAAATTATTTCAAATGTCAGAGTCTGTAAAAAATGAAGCCAGCTCATCTCAGATCTCTGATATATCAGAATGCCAGGCTGCATAGAGAAGTATCCCATAGCATGAAACAAGTTTGGAGACTTTGCCTTCATCTGTGACAAAGTGGGGGCAAAAGATTTTTCTCTCCAAACTGAGAAAATAAATATACTAAAAGATATTAAAATATTCTATAGATATTTTATAGATAGAGAGATACAGATATAGATAGCCTACAGAAGGAAATGCAAATTAAGATGATATCTAGTTGCAGGTTTAGAATATGTTCCTGGCTGTGAAATTCTAGAATATGTGGGAAAATGAGGATTTGGTAAGTGTTTCTAGTCCCTGAGAAGTATACAGCAATAGCAAAGTGCACAGCGAAATTAATTCTTAACACAAGAAGTAAAAAAGAATTAAAAGTGGAATCAAAGTCAGAAGAGCTGCCCCTGGGTTGTCTATTCTCTCCACAGAGGAGTCTCAAGGATGTAACCTTTATTTTTGCTGTAGAACTCATTTGTATCTAGTACAATAAAATCAAAGTCCATTTTCAGTAAAAGAAAAATGTACATAGACCTTCATCAAATAAATTGCTGTATTTACAGTTTCATTCATACTAGTTAAAAAGCACAAATGGCCAATTATATTTTCTGAAGGAAATAAAAATGACTAATTCTAAAATGGAATCATTGCCAACATCAGATGTGAAGAGAGAAAATAGCTCTTAGTTTAAAGAACACTGGGATAAAAATGAACTTATAACATTGAGTAATCTGTCACTTCAAGATCATTAGAATATATCCTCACTGGAGCAAATTTATTTATAAATCTTAATGAAAGCATACAACCTGGAAAATCAAGGTAAAAGAAAAGAATAAAATCAATGAATGAGCTCCTATTTAATGTGAAGGCCATTTGGGGTTTGATCTAAATCAGTAGCAAGTAGCAAAAGATATATAAAATGGCAAGAGATGTACCTTTCCCAAACCTCCTCCAAGCCCAGAATTTATTTAAGAGCTCTCTCTTTCTTCTTCTGTAACTCTTTTTACCCACAACTCTCTTCTTATTCTACTGTTGTATTATGAGCGTGTTATTTGAGTTACATGAAAATGTGTGCATTAAGAAATGACGTTAATTAAAACATATTCACATGATAATTCTGTCATTTAGTATTCATTTTCCTAGAATAGATACATAATTCATGTGCTTATTCAAATTACTGACTAAAGTTTAGTAAGTCATTTTGCTTTAAGACAGTGTAGCATGAGGAAAGAGCACTCTGCCAGGGGACCTGACCCCTCACAGCTTCATCTTCTGTAAAGTCGAATTATAAAAGAGTGAGAGAGAAAAAGGGAAAGTGCATGGACCATAAAAAATGTTATTCAGTTGTACCGCGTGAACTTGCCAATATTTGACCATTTTTGAAGTAGCAGTTTTGTTGGTTTAACATCATAGTTTATTTTTTCTAATATTCTTTCCAGTTAAAAAAGTCAACCTAATTATACATTTTATAATTTAAAATATATTTAAATATAGAATATCCACTAATTATAGTTAGTCTGTTTAAAAGACGAATAGACTGAAAAAAAAATGTACTTGATAACATGACTCACAGTTGTAGGCCACTTGTAAGTATATTGCATCCTAGTCTATCACAGTAGTCAATTCCTATCCTCTTCATTCACTTGTCCTCTCATCTTCCCAGGACAAGAGCCTAACTTCATCAGGAGCAGAGAAATTAAATGATTTATAATTAGTTTATGATATCCAGTTCTACTTTTCCAAAATTTTAATAGCTTTGAAATTTATAATCCAAAGTATACTCCTGGTCTATGGCTATCTCTCAGAGATACCAATATAGAATAATCAAAGAGATGGTAATTCAAACAAACCAGATATATCCGCTTTTTTTCTAATCTTGAAACACCTTGTCCCTACAATTCATACAGACAAGTTGAAAAACCACTCTCAACAAATATATCTGCAAGTTTCACTAGTTATTGGTAAGCTCTTGGGTCAGAGCATATGATATCTTGATGAAGCAGGAGTTATTCCAGGTTTAACAGAAAGGAGAAAAGAGGATGAGTAGAAGGAAGAATAAAAGTGAGAGTGAAAATGTTAGTCTCTCAGTCACGTCCAGCTCTTTGCAGTCCTGTGAACTGTAGCCTGCCAGGCTCCTCTGTCTATGGAATTCTCCAGGCAAGAATACTGGAGTGGGTTGCCATTTCCTTCTCCAGGGAAAGAATACCCATGGGCTAGACTGGCATCTGTCTTCAGGAGCAGAGGTGAAAGCCTTATGCCGGATGGGTGAGTGTGGAGTACAATGAGAGAGGAGAGAGATCCCAAGCACGAAGAAAGAAAACCCTCTAACTTTATAGTTTCTCACTGAGTTGGAGAATTCAAACATGGACATGGCTTGTTGTGGGACTGGGGGTTAGAATAGGATGATGAGTTACAGCTTTCATGGTTCAGAATGGAAAAAGAAAGTTTAGATTTCCCAAAAGTCTAAATGAAATAAATGTCCATGAATGCCTGGGTCAGCTGTATAGAGATATACAGTGCTATATCTATATATAACCTTCCTTGTCTGAGGGGAAGTTTGATACCTCTTTTAATGACCAGTAGGTGTAGTTAGCTGCTAATAGTATTATCTTACTCAAAGTTTATTCAGCAACCTCAAACAAAGTTCTTTCAAGATGCCATATTTTTGTCACGAATTCCATGCACTAAATCTCATGACTTTAACTCATAAGAGAGACTAATTTCTTACTTGGAGTCTTTGGTCTAGTTTTCCAGACCATCAGGGGGAAAGCCTCTGGATCCAGGCACATTGTAGGAAGCAAGAAGTCATAACCAACAGCTTTGCTCTCCAGGAAGAAAGAGAAACATCTTTTAAAAGAAATAAACAAAATTCAAAAAGTACTATTCAATTTAGAATACTGTTTCCCAGTGGAATCTTTTAAAATATTTTTTTTAAAGAGTTCCTTACTCAAGTTTCAGAGCCATGTCAGAGTCTATCCATTGTTTCAGAATTTCACAATGTTCTAAGCATATTAAGAAACTGAAAAATCTTACATTTCTCAACATACTTAACCATACAACCATTTTCACCAGCAACATCAATTAGCTATTTCCACAAAATACACTTAGGGAAATGTCTTTCATGGAAGCAAATAATTGGCTTTATTCCAAAGTGTTCACATTCATAATTATTATCATGAGTCACTAAGCAGGGGTTAGAGTAAGTTTATTTCTCTGAATTCTTTACAATTTCTTCCCCAAAAAAAGCCACAGCAAGTAAAGAGGAGACATTTTTGTTATGGTTAAAATGAAGTTAGTCAGTCAGTTCAGTCACTCAGTCATGTCCAACTCTTTGCAACCCATGGACAGCACCCAAGGCCTCCCTGGCCATCACTAACTCCCAGAATTTACTCAAACTCATATCCACTGAATCAGTGATGCCATCCAACCATCTCATCCTCTGTCATACCCTTCTCCTCTCACCTTCAATCTTTCCCCACATCAGGGTCTTTTCCAGGGAATCAGCTCTTTGCATCAGATGGCCAAAGGATTGGAGTTTCGGCTTCAGCATCAGTCCTTCCAGTGAATATTCAGGACTAATTTCCTTTAAGATTGACTGGTTGGATCTCTTTGCAGTCCAAGGGATTCTCAAGAGTCTTCTCCAACACCACCGTTCAAAGGCATCAATTCTTCAGCGCTCAGCTTTCTTTATAGCCCAACTCTCACATCCATACATGACTACTGGAAAAACCATAGCTTTGACTAGACAGACCTTTATTGGCAAAGTAATGTCTCTGCTCTTTAATATGCTGTCTAGGTTGGTCATAATTTTTCTTCCAAGGGGTAAACATCTTTTAATTTAATGGCTGCAGTCACCATCTGCATGAAGTATGGGACCCTTAAAGAAATAAAGTATTTGGAAATTTCACTAAAGCATTTCCCAACAGGGCTAAATGTGTTAACATTTTCTATAGTCGATCTCTTTTGGTGGGTGAAAATCAAAACAACAGAGAGGATTGGGGAAAGGTGGGCAGAGGGGTAGGAGGAGAGTGGGTTCAGTATTATGTAATGCTTAGTGTTCAGAGAATGATAAAATACATTTGAAAAACATTTTTTATAATACTGTTTGGTTAGAAGATAACCAAAAATAATTGTTAAAGTGTGTATGGTTTTATATGCCAGAATTTCACTGCATATCTTTATCCATTTGCTTTGTTCATAATCTATATAGTTCAGCACAGATGACTAGAGATTGAGTAAATACTTTTTGCAAATCAAAAAAAAAAAAGATTTTTATGTACTAAGTAAAACACGAAAAACAATGAAGACAAGTTCATTAAGCTGGCTCTAACTTCCATAACTTGAATAAAGTAAAAGTAGCATTAATTGGGTACCCATAGTATATCATTTATAGCACATAACCACCCTGCAAGGTATCTGTTGTTGACAGAGGCTCAATAATTTATTTGAGCTTCTTCCATTATACCATGCTGATTCTATTGAAGCAAATTTTACTGATAGCAACTTGTTCCTCATATTTTCTACTTACTGATTTGGAAAATATGCATTCAATGTTGATGATGTACAAAATATTGTGCCAAGCAACGTAAATAATGTGATAGGGATTTGTACCTAAGTTTCTACCCAGGAAGTAGACATGTCCAAAATTACCTAGAGCAGATAATGGAGGAAGAAAGACAGGAAAAAGCTGACTTCAAATATGTAATAAAATCCATTCCCAGTATGTCTTCTTAACAGCAAGCTCTCTACAAAAACAGACCCAACCTGGCTACAAGTATTGCCTGAAACTAAGAGATTGATTTTGCAGTTCCTTTTGTGGTAAGGTAAAAAAAAGTGTAGGTCATTGGGAAACTACTTTTAAACAACATAGGGAATTCATTTGTTAGAAATATTCATTCAACATATTTGATAAGAAAACTGGCATTCTAAAATCAAAGTGGATAAATAAGTAAATATCTTCAGGATTACTATGTATTATCAGTTTCATGCCAGAATTTCTATACAATAAATATGCAAAGTCTTCAGTTTAGTGTTTTCTATTTTGCCTTGTCTTTTTTTGAGCCTGAACTCATGAAACATGCAAACTGTAGTACATGAGTAAGTTCAAGACAGAAGAGAAATTCTTATTTATGTTTTAGTCTATCAAGATTTTTTAATACTATAATAAAAGCCACTGAGACATCGAACTTTCTCCCATTTAAAAAGTGCAGTGTAAAATCTTCATTGGAACTGTCTAAGAATTAAAGGTCTGTAGTTCAGATTTTTGATGGAAAGGAAAATTTTTCAAATGACTTGGCACACAGTCAATGTAGTATTGATTATACAGTATACTCAGCCCTAAATATATCCTAATATTTAATGAGGTTAAAATTCTGCAATGGGAAATAATTCCAGGTAGTTAATGTGAAACGTAATTGTAATTACCTAAGATACCCACTGTTTTCTCTCTTAATGTCTGGCTCTCAGGATTGGACAACATGAAGTCCAATAACTCTAATAAAATTGCCATATATTTCATTTTCTTTTGTCCTAAGAGTTATACACATTCAAAGTACACTATATTAATTTAAAGAATCTGCCTGCAGTGTGGCAGACCTGGGTTTGTTCTCTGGGTTGGGAAGATACCCTGGAGGAGGACATGGCAACCCACTCCAGGATTCTTGCCTGAAGAATCCCCCTGGACAAAGGTGCCTGGAAGGCTACAGTCCATGGGGTCACAAAGAGTCAGACATGACTGAGTGACTAAGAACAGCAGCAATGTATATCTAATACATAAGATATATGTGTACTGGTGTTTTAAATGTTTCATTTCTCCTTTGGATTCTAAGAGTCATGCTGTCCTTCTTATTGGATAATCCCACCAATTTTGTGGCCAAACTCTCTCAGAATATCGTTTTTAAATATAGCTTTGAATAATAAGAATACAATGAAATTCATGGAGAATTACAGCACCCTCTGGAAAATGTCTGTGGCATAAACATCCATAATTTAGCCACTTAACAAAACATTTACCAGAAGGAAATCAAATATAAATTCAGAAAGGAACAAGAAGATGAAATCCAGAAACTGAGTATATTTTACAGTAAATTGATAAGCTGTAATTGCAAAGCTCTACTTTTCGTTAGAATTACAAATATTATGTTCATTAACCCTCCAACTTTTCATGTCTAAATCATGCAAAGGAGCAATTTAAACACATTTTGTGGCACAGATGTTAACTGAAATTAAAATAAGGAAGGATACCTTCTGGAAATAATGTTCCTATAGTAAAATGATCCTTTATGCTTCAAATCAGTTAAAGTCAGAAATCAATGAATTATATATTCTTGAAGCATAAAAGTTTTTGAGTATCTTTTCTTTTGTAGATTGTTTTCTTTTTAACTTCATTTTTACTTAATAAACCATGCAGTTGGGCTTCCCTGGTGGCTCAGAGGTTAAAGTGTCTGCCTCCAGTACAGGAGACCCAGGTTTGATCCAATGGGAAGATCCCCTGGAGAAGGAAATGGCAATCCACTCCAGTATTCTTGCCTGGAGAATCCCATGGACGGAGAAGCCTAGTAGGTTACAGTCCACGGGGTCGCAAAGAGTCAGACACAACTGAGCAACTTCACCTTCACCTTCAAACTATGCAGTTAAGTTGCAGTTTCCTCAAAATTGGATCTATTTTATTATAAGCCATGATAGTGTGTATGTATATAACATGTATACGTAGCCAAATTTGACAACATATTTTAAAGCTTCATTAATTTATTAATAGGATTTGTTCTTCAAATTGTCTTTTGTATTTATATTGTATATATTCAAAATATCAAATGCATAAATGTAGATTATATGCATTTACATTTCAAAGCATTATCAGATTTATACTCTGTAATTAAATGGAATAGTATCCTCTTTTATTTCCTCAGCTCTTCTTCTAATCACACACATGAAGCAGCTACAAGACTTTTCTAACTGAAATATTGTGATTCTTCTAAACTTCATGTGATTGGAAAAGTCCCACATACATGTAGTAACATAACTGTCTGATTCCCTGTCTGAACCATCCAAGATGTAAGCCGGATAGCCATAATCACTTTAACAAATACAATATAATTTTTTTAGCTCTTCTAACAATGGAAGAAGAGAGTTCTCTACAACTAAGATTTTTATCTTTTCCTTCCATTCAAGCCCCTCTATTCTTGCCTCTCCTGGCATCATGCCTACCATAATGTTCCATATCAAGAAATAGCTTGATTAATCTTAAAAAGTGAATTCACTGAATGAGTCTGTGACTCTTAATGAACCTAAAAATATTTGTTTCAACCTCACAACACCCAGTGAAATGAATTGTGTCAAGATACAGAGGCATGACATGAATTCCCATCTAGACACTAGCTGTGTGAGCTTGGATATTTCATGTAATTTCATTGATCTTCACAATTCTCATCTAAGAAATTGCTAAGGAAAAACCAAACCAAAATAAAAATTAAAAATTGCTAAGATTAACTAAAATAGTTTCTTCCTCTGACATTTTGCCCTTCTGTTCTTGTTGCTATTCTTGTTACTTAATGAAAATTATATTTCTGAAATTCAAGAAACTAATAGTGAAGTAATATTAATAGTAGTAGCTAACATTTATTCTTTATAGTGTGCCAGGCCTTGTCCCTAAGCAGTTGACATATGTTTACTCATTTAATCTTTAATAAACTTAATAAAATCGTTTGCTTTCTGATCTTTCAGAATCCTTTTGGTAATTTGAAGCCATTCCCAGGAAGTCTCTAGCTGTGGTCTTTTAAATAGGCCCCTTGAGATTCACCAAGTTCTGGCTTAGAGCCAAAACATTTCTGGGGACTAGAATTACAGGTAGAGTCCTACTGTTTGACTCAATGATCTAATTTATCAACTTGCTTATTTCCTTCTGGGAAACCAGTTCTTTGTGTTTCCAACTATATGACTGCTATTTATATAGTTACAAAGCGTGTACTTTGTACTTACAAAGCATGAAAACTAAAAGCTGATGCTTTAAAGCAATATTAAAGCTAAATGTATACAAGGGGTTTCCCCAGCCTTGAATCAGAACCTGGATGGCGGGTCTGAACATCTTGAAGCCCGATTTATTGGAAACGGACCCAGATTCCATACCAGAATTCATCTAGCTACGTTTTTTTCCCTGCTGTTTCCTCTGTGAGGCAGAAAACTGAAGCCATTAGAAAATACTTGATCACCTTGGATTTCCTGCTGCCTTTATGAGCCCTCTACCTTGATCCCCCTCAGATGGCAATCCACTCCAGTATTCTTGCCTGGAGAATCCCATGGACGGAGAAGCCTAGTAGGTTACAGTCCACGGGGTCGCAAAGAGTCAGACACAACTGAGCAACTTCACCTTCACCTTCAAACTATGCAGTTAAGTTGCAGTTTCCTCAAAATTGGATCTATTTTATTATAAGCCATGATAGTGTGTATGTATATAACATGTATACGTAGCCAAATTTGACAACATATTTTAAAGCTTCATTAATTTATTAATAGGATTTGTTCTTCAAATTGTCTTTTGTATTTATATTGTATATATTCAAAATATCAAATGCATAAATGTAGATTATATGCATTTACATTTCAAAGCATTATCAGATTTATACTCTGTAATTAAATGGAATAGTATCCTCTTTTATTTCCTCAGCTCTTCTTCTAATCACACACATGAAGCAGCTACAAGACTTTTCTAACTGAAATATTGTGATTCTTCTAAACTTCATGTGATTGGAAAAGTCCCACATACATGTAGTAACATAACTGTCTGATTCCCTGTCTGAACCATCCAAGATGTAAGCCGGATAGCCATAATCACTTTAACAAATACAATATAATTTTTTTAGCTCTTCTAACAATGGAAGAAGAGAGTTCTCTACAACTAAGATTTTTATCTTTTCCTTCCATTCAAGCCCCTCTATTCTTGCCTCTCCTGGCATCATGCCTACCATAATGTTCCATATCAAGAAATAGCTTGATTAATCTTAAAAAGTGAATTCACTGAATGAGTCTGTGACTCTTAATGAACCTAAAAATATTTGTTTCAACCTCACAACACCCAGTGAAATGAATTGTGTCAAGATACAGAGGCATGACATGAATTCCCATCTAGACACTAGCTGTGTGAGCTTGGATATTTCATGTAATTTCATTGATCTTCACAATTCTCATCTAAGAAATTGCTAAGGAAAAACCAAACCAAAATAAAAATTAAAAATTGCTAAGATTAACTAAAATAGTTTCTTCCTCTGACATTTTGCCCTTCTGTTCTTGTTGCTATTCTTGTTACTTAATGAAAATTATATTTCTGAAATTCAAGAAGTAATAGTGAAGTAATATTAATAGTAGTAGCTAACATTTATTCTTTATAGTGTGCCAGGCCTTGTCCCTAAGCAGTTGACATATGTTTACTCATTTAATCTTTAATAAACTTAATAAAATCGTTTGCTTTCTGATCTTTCAGAATCCTTTTGGTAATTTGAAGCCATTCCCAGGAAGTCTCTAGCTGTGGTCTTTTAAATAGGCCCCTTGAGATTCACCAAGTTCTGGCTTAGAGCCAAAACATTTCTGGGGACTAGAATTACAGGTAGAGTCCTACTGTTTGACTCAATGATCTAATTTATCAACTTGCTTATTTCCTTCTGGGAAACCAGTTCTTTGTGTTTCCAACTATATGACTGCTATTTATATAGTTACAAAGCGTGTACTTTGTACTTACAAAGCATGAAAACTAAAAGCTGATGCTTTAAAGCAATATTAAAGCTAAATGTATACAAGGGGTTTCCCCAGCCTTGAATCAGAACCTGGATGGCGGGTCTGAACATCTTGAAGCCCGATTTATTGGAAACGGACCCAGATTCCATACCAGAATTCATCTAGCTACGTTTTTTTCCCTGCTGTTTCCTCTGTGAGGCAGAAAACTGAAGCCATTAGAAAATACTTGATCACCTTGGATTTCCTGCTGCCTTTATGAGCCCTCTACCTTGATCCCCCTCAGTACAACCCTTTCCAGTTCTCCTCCTGCCAGTTTTCCTGTTCCTTCCACTCAATGCACCTGTATCTTCTTTCTTTAGGTCAGCCACCAGGCCCGAGTCAGCTTTCTGTCATCCTCTGGCAGAAAAGACTGGGCCCTCTTTGACTTTTCCCTCCCTCACTTCAGACAGATTTACCCAGGTCCATGAGGTGGCAGAGTCGAACATGACTTAGCAACAGAGCAAGAACAATGAGGTCAACAGCAAACACCATCTTTCAGTTCTGCTCCTCAAATTCAAAGCTACGACCAATCCTGCTCCCCTCCCTAGATTTTCCTTCTTTCACAATGTTCCCTTTTAAACTTACTTTTGATAATTCTCTCAGCAAGAAATAATGAGAAGGAATATTATAGTACCAGATGATTCAGCCTAGTTTAGCTGTGTAACCCTAACCTAATGCCTATTGCTAAAGGGCCACTCTGATCTCCTTCCTGAACTCCAGTTGTTTATTTCTAAATGTATGATCAACATTTCCTTGCATGTGTCACCAGTACCACAAACTCTGTTGTGTTCCTAACTAAGCCTGCTGCTTCTCCAAGATTTCCATTTTCTGTTAATGGCACCATAATTTGATTTTTCATTTATTTCTTATGCCCTTATCAAATCAGATGCCTAAAAGTTTTCTTCTTTTTAATGTTCCCTTTCAGGTATCACCGCCCTAGAAGATGGTCTCACTTAGTCTTTCTACTTTTGAGATGGTTCACATGTAACTACAATAACAACAATTAAGCCACAGTTAAAAATTAAAACTATAAGAATGAGAGATTTAGCATGTCCTTAGATTCTAATTTAGGACAAAGTGTTATTCTTACAAGTACTCAAGTTAGATTAAACCTGTTAGGAATATGAATGAGAATTATAGCTTTGAAACCATAATGTACTAGGCATCACCACAGTTTCCCTTGACTTCAACATTCCTTCCTTGCCAAAGCCACTTCTCTTATTTGAGATTCTGCATAAATTGAAAATAAAGAAGTGGAAAATTGGCGTTAAAAAAATGCAGTAGAAGATAAGATAGCAACTATTTTAAGGATAAAATGTTGATTAATTTATCATGATCAATGAAATAGTGGTTCAAATCACTGGGAGCAATTGCAGTGTTACTATTTCAGTAAAGTATTGTAAGAAATAATAAGAAGAAAAATTATAGTATCAGATGATTCAGCCCTAGTTTAGCTGTGTGACCTCAGGCATGTTGCTTAACCTCTCTGAGGTATAACTCTTTCATTTATAAAATAACAAAACTGGCCTAGATCACCCAGAAATTAATTCATTTCTGAGTGGGACTGAGAACTGCTGATAGAAATAATGAATATATTTGCCTTTAACAATGAAGGAAATAGAAATTATCTTTTTAATATTAAAATGTTTAAATTAAGAACTTTTCAGTGAGTCAAAATAAGATTTAACTACGCCATATGTTTTGTTTTACACAAGTGAAACATTTGACAGAGTTGGTGGGTTTATCAGTTCAGCTCAGTTACTCAGTCGTGTGTGACTCTTTGCAACCCCATGGACTGCAGCACGCAAGACTTCCCTGTCCATCACCAACTCCTGGAGCTTGCTCAAACTCATGTCCATCATGTCGGTGATGTCACCCGACCTTCTCATCCTCTGTCATCCCCTTCTCTTCTCGCCTTCAATCTTTCCCAGCATCAGGGTCTTTACCAGTGAGTCAGTTCTTTACATCAGGTGGCCAAAGGATTGGAGTTTCAGCTTCAGCATCAGTCCTTCCAATGAATATTCAGGACTGATTTCCTTTAGGATTGACTGGTTGGACCTCTTTGCAGTCCAAAGGACTCTCAAGAGTCTTTTCCAACAACACAGTTCAAAAGCATCAGTTCTTCGGTGCTCAGCTTTCTTTATATCAGTGATTATATGACAAAAAGGCAATGGTCCTGTGAATACTTCTAAATCACATTAACAGAGTTCTTGAAAAAACAAAATAACTATCATATTTCAAGTGTATCTGTGTGGTACTTACTGGTGTTTCTCTGTGATCTGCATAGTAGCTATAAGATCATGGCATCTGGTCCCATCACTTTCTGGGAAATAGATGGCAAAACAGTGGAAACAGTGTCAGACTTTCTTTTTAGGGGCTCTAAAATCACTGCAGATGGTGACTGCAGCCATGAAATTAAAAGATGCTTACTCCTTGGAAGTAAAGTTATGACCAACCTAGATAGCATATTGAAAAGCAGAGATATCACCTTGCCAACAAAGGTCCGTCTAATCAAGTCTATGGTTTTTCCAGTAGTCATGTATGGATGTGAGAGTTGGACTATAAAGAAAGCTGAGCACTGACGAATTGATGCTTTTGAACTGTGGTGTTGGAGAAAACTCTTGAGAGTCCCTTGGCCTGCAAGGAGATCCAACCAGTCCATCCTAAAGGAAATCAGTCCTGAATAATCACTGGGTTGAATAATGCTGAAACTGAAACTCCAATACTTTGGTTACCTGATGAGAAGAACTGAATTGTTTGAAAAGATGCTGACGCTGGGAAATATGAAGGCAGGTGCAGAAGGGGACGACAGTGGATGAAATGGTTGGATAGCATCACCGACTCAATTTAAGTAAACTCCGGTAGTTGGTGATGGACAGAGGGTCCTGGCGTGATGCTGTCCATGGGGTCACAAAGAGTCAGACATGACTGAGCGACTGAACTCAACTCAACTTTGTTCTTTACCTTAGGTCAATCACTTTTTTTCCTACATATATTTATTTGCATGTATTATGTGTTGGCTGTAATGAAGATACAGATCTGAATGAAAGCAAGAAAAAATGTCACTCTCATGATAGTTTTGATATAGTAAGGGGAAAACAATAAACAAGCAAAATCTATACAATCTTATCAGGTGAAGATAAGTACCTAAAAAGAAAAGTAACAGGTAAAAGCAATTGAGATAATGGTAGGAGTTTCTATTTAGATAGATTTATGAAAATAGAGACTTTCTACAAAGGTCTTTATGACAGAGTGATGTTTGAACATAAATGGAAATAAAATGAGTGAATCTTTCAGAGCAGGTATGAGGATTACATGAGATACATACAGCAGGAACCTACAATGATGCCTTTTCATTACAGGGACTGGCCAAAAATTTCTTTCATCTCCCCTTAGAGTTAAGGGGAAATTGAGCTTTATGAAGAGATAAAGTCTTAATAGGAAGCTTGTTGATTCAAACTTTTTTTAAAAACAAAATAGTAAAAGGTGACAATGGGTCTCCTGCATTGCGGGTGAAAATTTTTTACCATCTGAGCCACAAGGGAAGCCCAAACATGGACAACAGTCCCCCATTTCCTTTGAGAATTCAAATGTACCAAAGTAAACATATCACAAACTGACACAGGAAATATAAACTGTGATGTGTGTACATGTGCGTGTGTGTAGGAGAGAGAGAGAGAAAGAGAAATAGGGTAAAAGAGGAAAAGTAGATAGGGACATTCAGAGGGTTTAAGCAGAATGTGCTGGCAGATTTGTGAGCATTTCAGAACATGAAGCATATATTGTGCTAATAAATAATGTTTCTGGCAGACGAGAATTCAAATCTTTTGTGTAGAGATGGGAAGATGAGTATTTATTTCTGGATTTCATCCAGTTCAATTAATATCATATACATACGACTCTATATATGACTCACTTAAATCCATAAATCACAAATACAACTATCATTATTTTTTAACAGTGCCATGACTATCATAATGCCCTGCCTAGAATTTGAAGTTTTATAAGACTAACTGGAGAATAAACATGGAAATACAATAGCTTTAACATTCTTTTTATAATGAATAACTGTAGGTATATCAAAGCATCTAACTTGACATAGTACACTGGTGCATTTAAGGTGACTTCATTTCATTGTTTTGGCATTAAATGAATGTATTATTTATGTAAAAATACATCTGAGGTTTAATCCAGAATCCAGGTGCAGGGATTGTTAAATGGTGATGAGTTTGGTGTTCTTGGCATGGACAGGTGGGGCAGATGAAGTTAGTGTTACCTTGCATCACACTGCTGCTATCATTTCAACCACTTACTGATATTCACACCCATCATATTTAATCTGTAAATATGTAGTCAATAGATAAATTGTGAGGAAGTTTGAATATTGGAAGTTGCTTGATATAAATGTGTTTTCATTTCTCTAATGAAACCAAGGTTCTTTGTAGGAGGAAAAAAGCAAGGAAACTCTAACTTAAGCCCAGAGGACAGCCACTGTTGGGTTTATTTCAGGACTTGATGAAACTTCTGGCTTCCCCAGGGGAGCTCCTGTAAGGGAGGGGAGGCAGGGTTGCAGGAAGAACTTGCTCTCCCAGCCCCTCTTCCCTCAGCTCTCTGTCTTATCCTTTCCTTCACCAGACACTTGTCCCTTCACTTTTGCAAACTTCTGCATATCCTATGCTCTTGCTCAAGCTGTTGCACTCCTCCAAATTGAGACTCAGATTATTTTACCTGAGGAAGAAATTGTCCAAATTTAAAGGCATAAGGCTTGCAATATTTAGTTACATAATACATTTTTTTTTTTTTAGTCTGACTTAGGCCACAGTTCTTTCAGTTCAGTTCAATCACTCAGTCATGTCTGACTCTTTGCAACCCCATGAATAGCAGCACGCCAGGCCTCCCTGTCCATCACCAACTCCCGAGTCCATCCAAACCCATGTCCATCGAGTTGATGATGCCATTGCCATCTCATCCTCTGTCGTCCCCTTCTCCTCCTGCACTCAATCTTTCCCAGCACCAAGGTCTTTTCCAATGAATCAGCTCTTCACATCAGGTGGTCAAAGTATTGGAGTTCTTTAAAATAGATCAAATTAGAGTTGTAAAACTAGAAAATGTCAGAAGGAAGAGTGTGGCACTCCTTTCAGAGGCTAAAGCCTCTATTCTTCATCTTCTCCCTGAATTTCTCCATAAAACCAGACCTAAATCTGTTTTTGAAAGAAGTAGTAAATACTATGTACTCTGCATATTCAGAGAATAGATTTTTTTTAAGCACAGTATTATTTTACTTAGACTAATAGCAAAATCAAATCCTAACAATAAACATAGTCCCTCAAATCAAACTGTTTAGAAAGGATACTTTTTCTGAGATTAGATCTAGCCATATCTATCTCCAAAAGACTAAAGTACATGAAACTCAAAAACAAAATGTCTTCCTCATTAATACAAAAAAAGCACAGATGATTTTGCTGCCCTATTTTAAAATATATATCCAACATAAATGTTAAGCAATCATTTAAGTTGAATTTCATATTTTAGTAACCAAGTAACAGTAGAAAATTACAGTGGCTTATCATACCATGCATGATCTGGTTAATAATACTGTAACTGTGAAAACAACTTTGATTAAAAATATTATCAAGACACAGACCTTTCCATGTGTGTAGCATTCGATGTCTATACCCTTTCTAGGTGTAGTGTTAATTTTTTTCATTTCTTGTAAAATTTAAATACTAAACATAAATAGTGCAGACCACACAGTTTACACTGAAACAGAGTTTCCATCTCAGAAAGCTACATTTCTGATTTTAGAATGGTATGAACCACTGATACATTTAAATCATATTTTCACTCTCAGAGGGAACTTATTGCAGATCCTGCCTCAGAGGAGAGGTGGATCTGATTGAGAAACCCTCCAGAAATGGAAGGAATTGCTCTGACTCAGACCTGGATAGAAAATAATATTAGACTGTTTGAGTGGGGGTAGGTAATAAAGGACTTTGAAATTGGGTAGTAAATATAACTAAAATACCAAGTTTTTGAGAGTGATTTTTCGGCAGAATTTTCAGCAGATATTTCAGTACATAAAAACTATAAGTGAGGACTTTTAACATGGATTGAAATGGAGAGAAATGAGATCATAGGATCTCAAATCAGGTAGAAGGTTTTTTTTTTTTTCTGATTTCTGGATAATAATTATAGAAAGGAATTAATTGACTGTGAAGAGATAAGGGGAAAAAGCTATCAAAATTAAAGGAAGGAACAGTTATTCTGAACTAATAGTACAGACTAGTGGAAAGCTTCACAAATATTTTTGGAGTTTATTAGGCCAACCAGAGAGGTATACTGCTTGTTTCCCAGCGGTGGCCTGGCTACTTCCTACTTCCACATTTAGCATCTGCAAACTGATTGAGTACTATTTTCTCTGGAATGCTCTTACTATTCCTTGCTGTCTAGAACAATAATAGCACCTGATATTTACAGAGTGTTGTGTAGTTATGACTTTGTGAAATGGTTTACTTTGTTTTAAACATGGAACTGGAAGAAAGAGATTTGTCCAATCACATAACCTGAGATAAGGTGCAAGCCACTTGATACTAATTTTAGCCTTTGAGGTCTCTAATAATATTGTGAAAAATGTAGCCTTTGATGAATCAAAATAAATTTTAAGACATGGAGCTCAACTATGAAGAGAGTCCTAGGACTTTCTGTGGTTGATGGTAGCTATCTCTATGTGACACGTCAACCTGTCAAATTAAGGATGAATTAGTTGAATTTTTATCCTTTTTTTCAACCTTTCCTAGAGCAGATATGATCTTTACACCTTATACCTCCCCACTGTGTATTGATGGAAATTCACCTATTTCCACTTTGGTGCTATGCTTAGAGAGAACATAACTGAATGGCCTCACAAAGGTTCTAAAGTTTGGCATTGAATACTGTTGTTTGCACACAGATTCTGTTTTCTAGGCAGAGTGCCCAGTTTCATTTACATTTTTGTTGATTCTTTGTTCAGCATTCCACATGCTCTTCAGCCTGCCACTTTGTGAATTAACTTACATTTGGCTCACTGGTCTGTAAAAGGAGTAATGTCATTGGATGACAGGGAATGAATCTGCACCTGAAATGAGATAAAATTTGTAATTCTGAGACTTTATGCTGTGCTATTCATACAAGAATATTCCCTGCCTGCTGTGGGGCTACCCTGAAGAAAACAGTCTTTCTGAGGTTCATACAAGATGTCATGGAAGTACTTGGTATAACAAAAGCACAGGAAAAATAAGAAAAATTGAATGATTGTCTAGCAAAATATATCAATTTTTAGCCAGATTTTCAAGTGATTTTTCAATAATTTGTCAATAGTAGAACAACTTGGGACATGTGGTTTACATTTAGTTAACATACTTCATGTAATAAGGTTGTAAAGTATTAGCTGTGTGTTTGTGTATGTGAGAGAAAGAGAGAGAAAGAGAGAGGAGAGAGAGAGATTTTCCCCTTATTACTCTTTTCTTATTGTAGTTAGATATAAATTACCTAAATAAAAACATGTATTCAGTCCTAACCTAATAGGAGAACTATAATGAAACAGTCTCATTTAGATGAAGGTGTTCCCTCTACTATTATGAATCATTAGAAGAAGATACATATTTTGGGCATTTGTATCCAGTCCATCTTATAAATTTAATTTCTCTTTTTATGGTACTATGAGAGGTACTACTATGAATGCCAAGATTATTAAAAGTTTAACCAGGAGAAAGGGATAAAAAGAATTGGTGGTCATAGTGAACTATTTTTAAAAATAAATGGGCTTTCAATAAAGAGAGAAACACTGGGAAATAAAAAGTGTCTTGCACTTGTTGCAATGCTTCAAAGTAATTAGGTATGGAGGGCAAGTAAGATATTGTATGTTATTCAAAAGAATTCATAATTTATTATAAACAGTACCATGTAAGAGTTCAATGGGTTAAATACTTGTGTCTCTCCACATTTGTATCCAGTCCATCTTATAAATTTAATTTCTCTTTTTATGGTACTATGAGAGGTACTACTATGAATGCCAAGATTATTAAAAGTTTAACCAGGAGAAAGGGATAAAAAGAATTGTGGTCATAGTGAACTATTTTTAAAAATAAATGGGCTTTCAATAAAGAGAGAAACACTGGGAAATAAAAAGTGTCTTGCACTTGTTGCAATGCTTCAAAGTAATTAGGTATGGAGGGCAAGTAAGATATTGTATGTTATTCAAAAGAATTCATAATTTATTATAAACAGTACCATGTAAGAGTTCAATGGGTTAAATACTTGTGTCTCTCCCAAAGTTGTATGTTGAAATTCTATGCCTCTATGTGGAGGTATTAGAAGGTGAGGTTTTGGGAAAGTGATTAGGATTAAATGAAGTCATGAGGATGGTGCCCTCACGAATGGAATGAGTATCTTTATAAGAGTCATGTGAGACCTTGTTTCCTCTCTCTGCTCTTGCCCTGTAATGATAAAATAAATTGGCAGGCTGAAACTCTGAAGAGGAGACGCACCAGAAACTGACCATGTGAATAACCTGACTTTAGACTTCCATTCTCCAGAATTGTGAGAAACAAAATTTTTCTGTTTATAAGCTTACTTAATCTATGGTACATTGTGCTAACAGTCTGTAATAGGACAGAAACTGATACCGAGGAAACTCCAATACTGTTGTTTCTATAGCGGCTGCGTTAATTTACATTCCAATGAACAATGTACAAGGTCTCCCTTTTCTCCACATCCTCATCAATATTTGGTTATCTGTAGACTTTTTTGATGATAACCATTCCAACAGGTGTGAAGTAATTCCTTATTCTGTTTGATTTACATTTGTGTAATAATTAGTGGTATTGAGCATTGAAAGTGCCTATTGGCCATATGTATGTCTTCTTTGGGAAAATGTCTACTCAGAATTTATGCCTATTTTAAATTTTTTTGGATATTCAACTGTATGAGCTGTTTATATATTTTGGATCAGTTCACTTCAATTCACTTCATTTGCTCAGTCATGTCCGACTCTTTGCAACCCCGTGAATTGCAGTATACTGGGCCTCCCTGTCCATCACCAACTCCCAGAGTTTACTCAAACTCATGTCCATCGAGTCAGTGATGCCATCCAGCCAGCTCATCCTCTGTCATCCCCTTCTCCTCCTGCCCCCAATCCCTCCCAGCATCAGAGTCTTTTCCAGTGAGTCAACTCTTCACATGAAGTGGCCAAAGTATTGGAGTTTCAGCTTCAGCATCAGTCCTTCCAATGAACACCCAGGACTGATCTCCTTTAGAATGGACTGGTTGGATATTCTTGCAGTCCAAGGGACTCTCAAGAGTCTTCTCCAACACCACAGTTAAAAAGCATCAATTCTTTGGCGCTCAGCTTTCTTCACAGTCCAACTCTCAAATCCATACATGACCACTGGAAAAATCATAGCCTTGACTAGACGGACCTTTGTTGGAAAAGCAATGTCTTTGCTTTTCAATATGCTATCTAGGTTGGTCCTAACTTTCCTTCCAAGGAGTAAACGTCTTTTAATTTCATGGCTGCAATCACCATCTGCAGTAATTTTGGAGCCCCCCCCAAATAAAGTCTGACACTGTTTCCACTGTTTCCCCATCTATTTCCCATGAAGTGATGGGACCAGATGCCATGATCTTTGTTTTCTGAATGTTGAGCTATAAGACAACTTTTTCACTTTCCTCTTTCACTTTCATCAAGAGGCTTTTTAGTTCCTCTTCACTTTCTGCCATAAAGGTGGTGTCATCTGCATATCTGAGGTTATTGATATTTCTCCCAGCAATCTTGATTCCAGCTTGTGCTTTCTCCAGCCCCGCATTTCTCATGAAATGTACTCTGTATAGAAGTTAAACAGGGTGACAATATACAGCCTGATGTACTCCTTTTCCTTAACCCGTAATAGGTCATGTTAATTACAAATATTTTCTACCATTCCATAAGTTGTCTTTTTGGTTTGTTAGTAGCTTCCTTTGCTCTGCAAAAGCATTTATGTTTTATGAGTTTCCATTTTAAACTCTTTGCTTTTGTTTTCTTTGCATTAGAACACAGATCCAAAGACACACTACTACTATTTATGTCACAGAGTGTTCTGCCTATGTTTACTTGTAGGAGCTTTATGATTCTGGTCTTACATTTAGTTCTTTAATTTATTCTGCATTTATTTTTGTATATGGTGTTAGAGAATGTTCTAAGTTCATTCTTTTACAAGTAATTGTCTAATTTTTCCAGCAGCACATATAGAAGAGTATTTTTTCTGTATTATGTATGTTCTCCCTCTTTCATAATAGGTTGACTGTAAATGTATGGGTTCATTTCTGAGCCCTCTATTTTTCCAGTGATCTATGTGTCTTTTTTGTGCAATTACCAAACTATTTTGATGACTGTAGCTTTGTAGAATAGTCTGAAATCAGGGTGTGTATATGTCTGGCACTGTCTTTTCAAGATTGCTTCAACTATTTAGGATCTTTTGTGTTTATATACAAATCTGGAGAAGGGGACGACAGAGGATGAGATGGCTAGATTGCATCAGTGACTCGATGGACATGAGTTTGAGTGAAGTCCGAGAGTTGGTGATAGGGAGGAATCACATGCTGTGATTAATGGGGTCGCAAACAGTCAGACACGACTGAGCGACTGAACTGAACTGAACTGATACAAGTCTCATAATTATTTGTTCTGGTTATATGAAAAATGCTATTGTTATTTTGATAGATGTTTATAGTGAAACTGTATATTGCTTTGAGGAGTATGTTCCTCTATAATAATATTAGTTCTTCTAATCCATGAAACATTGTATATATTTTCATCTATTTATGTTGTCTTTCTTTGATCAGTATCTCATACTTTTGGAGTATAGGTCTTTTGCCTCCTTAGATGGGTTTACGACTGGCAAATAGAAGGAGAAAAGAATGTAAGGAGTGACAGGTTTAATTTTCTTGGCTCCAAAATCACTGCAGACAGTGACTGCAGCCACAAAATTAAAAGATGCTTTCTCCTTGGAAGAAAAACTATAACAAACATACACAGCATATTGAAAAGCAGAAATATCATTTGCCAACAAATGTCCTTATAGTCAAAGCTGTGGTTTCTCTAGTTGTCATGTACAGATGTGAGAGCTGGGCCATGAAGAAGGCTGAGTGCAGAAGAACTAGAGAAGAACTGATGCAGGAGAAGACTATTGAGAATTATATCCTTGGACAGCAAGGATATCAAACCAGTCTATCCTAAAGGAAATCAACCCTGAATATTCATTGGACGGACTGATGCTGCAGATGAAGCTCGAAAACTTGGGCCACCTGATCCAAAGGCTGGGAAAGACTGAAGGCAAAAAAAGAAGAGGGTGGCAGAGGATAAAATGATTAGATAGCATCAGTGATTCAATGGACATGAATGTGAGCAAACTCCGGGAAATAATGGAGAACAGAGAAACCTGGTGTTCTGCAGTCCATGGAGTCACAAAGTTCAGATACAGCTTAGCAATGGGAAATAATTTTATCCTTTTTGATGTGATGATAAATATGATCATTTTCTTAACTTCTGCTTCTTGATAGTTCATTGTTAGTGTATGGAAATGCAACATCATCCTCTTTATTAATTTCATATCTTGCAACTTTACCAAATTCATTGATGATCTGTAGTAGCTTGTGTGTGTGTGTGTGTTGTATCTTTAGGATTTTCTATGTATCTTCATATCATTTGAAACAGTGACAGTTTTATTTCTTTCTTTCCAATTTGGATTCTTTTCATTTCATTTTCCTGTCTGATTTCTGTGGCTAGGACCTACTATACAATGTTGAATAAAATTTGCAAATGTGGACATCCTTTTCTTGTCCCGTTGTTCAATATGATTTTAGCTGTGGCTTCTCCTTTATAATGTTGAGGTATATTCCCTCAATACCCAATTTCTGGGAGGTGTTTTCCTTAAAAAGTATGTTGGGTTTTGTCAAAAGCTTTTTTTGCACCTATGCAGATGATCATATGATTTTATTCTTCAATTTGTTAATGTGGTGTATCACACTGATTTACAGAAGTTAAACTATTCCAATATCCCTAGAGTAAATCCCACTTAATAATGGTGTATGATGTTTTTAATGTATGATTGAATTTGTTGAGGACTTTTGTGTATGTATTCATAAGAGATATTGACCTATAAATTTATTTCTGCTATCTTTCTCTAGTTTTAATATCAGGATGAGAGTGGCTTATACAGTGAGTTAAAAACATTTTTTCCTCTAGTTTATTGTAACAGTTCAGGATGGATAGGTGGTAACTCTTCTCTAAATTTGTGATAGAATTCATTTGTCCTGTCCTTTCACTGGGTGAGTTTTAAATTTTTAATTACTGATTCAATATCATTGCTTTTACTTTGTTCATGTTTTCTATTTCTTATTGGTTCAGTCATTGGAGGTTGTACAATTTCAGGATTGTTCATTTTGCTGGGGTATAATTTTTTTGTAGTAAACTCCTGTGATTCTTTACATTTTGTGATATTACTTATAACTTCTTTTCCATTTCTGATTTTATTGATTTGAGCTTTGTCTCCTTTTTTCTTCATAAGCTTGGCCAATGATTTACCAACTTTGTTTACTTTTTTCAAAGGACCAGCTCTTAGTTTAATTGATTTCTTCTATTGTTTTCTAATCATATTTCATTTATTCTTTCCCTAATCTTTATAATTTCTCTCTTTCTACTAAATTTGCTTTTTCCTTTTTCTAGTTCCTTTAGTTGTAAGGATAGGTTGTTTACTTGAGATTTTTCTTGTTTCCCAAGGTGGGCTATAGGCTTCCTTCTTAAAACTACTTTTGCTGCATTCCATAGAATTTGTATCATTGTATTTTCATTTTCAGTTGTCTCCAGGTATTTTAAAAAATATCTTATTTCTTCATTGATTTTTTTAGTATATATATTTTAAACCTCCATGTGTTTGTGGTTTTTATAGTATTTCCTTTGCAATTAGTTTATTGTCTTATAGCATTATGGCTGAAAAGAAGCTAGATATTTCCGTTTTCTTAAATTTATTGAGACTTACATTGTGGCCTAAAATATGATCCATCCTGGAGAATGTCCATTTACATTTAAAATGGTTATCAATAGGTCTGTACTTATTGCAATTTAAAAACTTGTTTTGGGGTTGTCTTGAAAAGAATGTACCTTCTGCTGCATTTAGATGTA
This sequence comes from Madoqua kirkii, assembly GCA_006408675.1. Lineage (NCBI taxonomy): Eukaryota > Metazoa > Chordata > Mammalia > Artiodactyla > Bovidae > Madoqua > Madoqua kirkii. The sequence goes on from SJYC01035991.1 coordinate 30,038, forward strand.
ATGACATATTTATAGATATATGTATATAATATGTCATTATATATGTATAATGTATGGATGATACATTAGCCCACACACACACAGACACATATATCCGTTTGGTCTAATGTTTCATTCTTGTTCAGAGTTTTCTTACTAAATAATCTGTCCATTGATATAAGTGGAACTTAAAAACTCTCTTTGTACTATTGTGTTATTATCAATTTCTTTCATTATTACTGTTACTATTTGCTTTATATATTTAGAGTCTCTGGTATTGGTTGTATATATATTT